>PVJC01002633.1:0-77430 GCA_004026665.1 Murina feae
GTAGCCTGGGTGCTGGTTTAGTTTAGGGCTCTGGTTTGTTCTGGAAAAGACTTGATATCAGATTTTTAAAATACATGGCACAAGAGAAACAAATGAAGATGAAAATGAGACAAAAGGAAATTTAGAGAGGGAAGGGAAGATGAAGTCAGGAGTGAAGTTTGGACACAAAATATGTGCCGTGAGGATGTGTACACTAGGCAGAGGTGGGCCCCGGAGACCTGGCCTGACCTTGACAGTCAGGCAAAGGGAAACACAGTTAAAAATGCCCAGTGTCTGCAGGGCCGGTGCAAACCAGATGCTCACCAGTACGATTTCTGAACCCATGGGAGAGGACTCATAAGGGGACCCTGTGATGTAATGAGCTGCGAGGGTCCTGGACAACAGCTGTCTGGTAGTGACAGTGAGTCCCATTGGGCTGCATCATACCCTCTCTTGGTGGCCAAGCACAGTTCAGGGGGTGCAATGGGGATTGAAGGAAAGAAGGCAATGATGTTCATAACACGCCCACGTAATATAAACCAGCAGATTACGGGGAATGATAACCTCCCAACAGGGAAGAACTACTTACACACACACATTTGCTGGTTCATGCTGTCTGTTCCCTGCTTCATGCCTCTCTAGGCTCAGCTTCCTCTCTATGGTCTGGCTCCTGACTGGGGTCCGACTAGGAGGAGGTCCTGTGTTCCCCATGATACTTCTCAATTGGGCTGGGGTGGGGTTATCCCCTTTACAACGGGGCTGTGTCTATTGACTTTACGTGTACTATTTGGAAAATGAGAATAGAATTTAAACCAAGATAGGACCCCCAAGGTCAACCCCTTCACTCTATAGGTAAGAAAGGTGGAACCCCAAAGAGGATTGTTTTATGCTGGAGATCACACAGGGGTGGAGCTGAGGCTGAGAGCCCAGGTCTCCTGATTCCCACCCCAGTACCCTCAGCTGTCATGGCAAAGAAAAACGGCGATATCTCATTTGGGGGAGAAAAATATCATCATAATTTCTCACTGGAGCTATGGAATGCCTTTACATTGTATAATTTTATTCCAACTGATATGGGCCAATAAATATAAATGTATGTGCATATTCACTGTTTTAAAAACATTTTAATCTTTAAAACATGATTTACTAATGTTGCTGGGGATGAATTTGATTTACTGCATAGAATTGAGTGTTTATACTTGTTCCTTACAGAAATTCTTGCCAAAGAGCCATTTTATCTACAGGAATAATAAATAAGTCAATATGTGGATGGTTGTGCACATTTTTTTCCATATGCAGCAGCATGGGGTAGGTGTTATTTTGCACACAAGCACCCAAAAGGTAAACTTCAGAGACATGTGGATCCCTGAAGTCCAAGGTTTGGCCAGTGTTAAAATCAGACAAATAATCTTGACTTAAAACAAACAAATGAACAACAACAACAAAAAAACACACAAAGTCGGCGAGTCTAGGTCTTCAGTGATATTTGGGCTTTGGGAATAATGGATCCACACATATGTAGTCAAGCTTAGCTATATGGGTGTATTTGCTCATTCATTCATTCATTCATTCACTCATTCAACAAATATTTATTAGGCATCCATGTTTCGTTCAACAGCTTAAACATGGTATAGGTTTTGCTTCATGAGGGCCCAGTGGTAACATATAAATTCCACCAACTTGTATTTGTAAAGCACTTAAGACCTTTGAAATGAGCTCTATTGAATCCTCACAAAATCCTGCTGGATGGCTAGGCTGTGAAGGAACCGGGTAAGCTGAGCAGAAGTGAAAGTGTTTCTTTAGTTTGTGTGTTTGTTTTAGTGTCCCCTGCCCACCAATTACGAACAGAATGCCTATCAACTGTTAAAAAGAATGCAGAAATATTCAAGAAGAATGTGAGGAAGTCCTGTGTAACCAGATCTATGTGCTGTGCTACAGCGTTTTCTTCATGCTTAGAGATATGTATGTGTGTTTGTGTATACAGTTTTATGTAAGATGTTTTTCTTTAAAAAAAAAATGGGACTGTACTATCATACGATGCTGCAGCTTGGGTTTTTTCATAATACACAATCTCACTACAGGCAGCAGGTTGTATGAACACATTGTCCATATCAGTTTGTGCAGATTCAGCTTGCTCTTATTTGTGGCTGTTTAATTTTTCTTTGCAAAAGTGTAGGGTGTTTCTTTTGCCTTTTTCAGCCTTTCCTCTCTCTCTCTTTCTCTCAGGTGGTCGGTCTTCTTTTGCCCAACCAGACACTGGCATCCACGGTCTTCTGGCAGGTAACAGCCTCCTGGCAAATAGTCTCCTGAGGGAGGGCCCAACAGGTACTGGTTAGAACTCCTGCCTCAGCACCTCCTCACCCATCCATGCCCCTTGGGGAAATCACTCCATTTCGTACTTCTCCCTAACCCAGAAGCTACTGAGAGAAGCCCAGATCTTCTTCCTCCTTGCAAGAAGGTGCCGAGGGCTGGGCTGGTGCCCTCAGTTGGATGGCTGGTTGGTGGCCGCCCACTCTGTCCCTCAGTTGCTTGTCCCACGGCCAGTGACCTTGAGACCCACAGCCTCTTTGACATCAGCCTCACCCAAATCTGTGGGGAAGGTAAATGCACCCCAATCCCAAGGTAGTGAGCTGGGTGACAAGGCATCACAGACCCTGGTCTCTGCTCCTGAAGAGAGTCTGGGTGTGGCTCTCTGACAGTAGTTGAAGCTGTATGTGTGTGTGTGTCTGCAGAGAAAGAGGGGAAGGAAGAAAACCTGTCAGTCTTCAGGAGAGAATGTCAGTCTTCCCTGAGCACAGCTCCAACAGTGCTGGTGCCTGGGCACGACCAGTGGTGCAGGACATGTGGCTGGGATATTTTTGAAAGAGGTTCAGAGCTGTCAGTCATTCCAGGGGCCTAAATGTCCACCTCTGTCCAGTAAGTAATGTAATAAGGAGGATGAGGCAAAGGCAGGGGGCCCACTTAGGGCATAATTTTGGAAGAGGCACTGTCTCTGGAGCAAGTTGGACTGCCAGGGTGGGCAGAACCAGTGTCCCTGGGGGGTGTCCTAAGGCTGTGGACGTTCAGTGCTAAACCTGGCACAGTCCTGGGCAAAGCGGACAGTTGGTCACACTAATAGTGGGTTGGATGGACCCACCATGAGCTAGTGACTCAGGTCTTTCTGAAGGTTTGTGGCCTTCCAGGGCCCTGGCCTGGCTTCCAGGGAGGTGAGCACACCTTCCCTGACGTCTCCTCTCTCCCCTTGCCTTTCAGTGGCTGAACCAGAGCCACAACGCTTGTGTCAACTATGCAAACCGCAACGCTACCAAGGTGAGCGCCACGGACCACCCTCCCGTGGTGGGCTTCAGGCTGGGGCACCCTTCATCCACCCTGCAGTGCGTCACAACACTCGTCTGGCTAAGCACTGCCCTCCTGTAGGCACTTTATTTACACTGCTGGGAGGGACTCTCCACATGACATGAAGAAGGCCTGTGACCTGGGAGTCGGGGGCAGCGACAGGGATCAGCTCCACTGGCTCCAGAATTCCCTGTGGGCGGCTCTTATACGGATGTTGGACCTGGACAGCCTTAGCCAGAGGGAACCAAATTTCCCTACAACTTTCTCAAGCTTCTCTGGAAGCTGCCTCTCTGTCCCCAGACTATTGGCTGCAGAGGGTGAGGGTTGCTGGGTCTGCAGGGACTGCCACCTTCTCCCCTCCTGCCCTTCTGGAGCGAACTTACCATGGAAGCCCAGTCACCCTTCTGCTGTCAGGAAGGGGCTGAGCCCTGCTGCACTGGTGAGGCTGCCTTTCCCCCTGTCGGTTCTCTCAGTGTTAGGTCCAAAGGCAGGCAGAGGGGAGGGCGGGCTAGGTCCTCTCGAGGGGGGCTGTCAGTGTGGGTAGGAGAAGGTATGTGCTGGCCCGAGGGGTAATACTTCAGGGCCTAATACCTTGAGCACATACTCTCTCCCCATCTAAACCTTCAGTTCATGTCTTGCGCATATGCTTCACACACGTACATCTCTGCTTGTTCAGTTCCCATTTACCTTAAACCAAGCATCTCCAAAACTGCCTTTGTGGTATACAAAGGCAAGTTCTCCAGCTCTCTCCTAATTTTCTGCATTGCAATTTGAGGTGCATTTTTCCATAGAAATATTGAGCAACTGCCATCAATTGCATGGAAGCACAGTTGCTACCTGGGTTGACAGCCTGTGAGTGCCAGCCAGGCTGGAGAGCCCTGACCCTGCCATGTCTCGCCATGAAGTGCTCCAGGGGCCAGACAGCCCGCTCACACCATGTGGTCTTCTAAATTGGTGCTGCTTGCCCAGCCATGAGTGACCCATTTGGCCCTTGCTATTCTCTACCTCTCGCCAGCAGTGCCTGCCAGTGGCCTTTGTAGAACAGGGCAGAGAGCAGGGGGTCCTGCGGCATCTCCCTGGACATTGCTGCATCATATTTCCATACTTAGAACTGCACTGGGGGTGGCTGGGATCCTTCTGGCTTCCAGAGGGACCTCTTCCTTCTCACCCAACTCTCCCATTTTGGAGGCAGGAATGCCCCTTGCTGGCTGGGACTCTTGGCAAAGGCAAAGTGTGGGCACCCGGTGGGCCTGAACTTCTATCTCTTGTCTTCCAGCCTTCACCTGCATCCAAGTTCATCCAGGGCTACCTAGGAGCTGTCATCAGTGCTGTCTCCATTGCTGTGAGTAAGCCTCCCAACCCTCCCACTCCAGCATCTCAGGCCAGACCTTGTCTGAGGGTCAGACCCAGGCAAGGGGTATGGGAGACAGGCTTCTGTGGGAGGGCTATCAGGACTGGCTTTCGAGGCAGAGAAGAGTAGATCTTGGTGACACTTTGATAGGGAGAGCATAAGCTGGTGATTCTGGTTTCAGAGAGCAGGCGGGAGGTGCAGTGGTGCTATGGGTAATGGGAAGGGCTGCCCATTGCAGCTGAGGGCACACGTCTGTCCCTTGAGGCCGGCTTTGCCTGGCGCTCTCCTCAGCAGAGCTGGTCCTCACACTCAGGAGCGCGGCTGATGCAGGAGGTGAGGGCCTCTGGAATGATGCACAAGGTTGGCCTAAATGCCAGCTGCCCTTTGCTCTTTGCCTCAGCCCCTGGGGCACTGTTGTCCCCCCTCCATAGCCTTGGTCATGTGGTCACATGTCCAGTTCCTCAAGACAGTGGCAATAGCTTCATTTAGAGTCCCACAGGACTTTGAGGATAGAGCAGTGATTAAGTAGGGAAGGTTTGCCGACTGTGAGAGCCTGAGGTTGGATCCCAGGTGAGGGAAGAGGGCAGGTGACACTGTGAAGGGCCGAGGCCAGTGCCAGAACGGAAGCTCACGCTCCCAGGACGTTGGCTACATGGCCCGCCCTGGAGCGCCCCCTGGAGCCCGCCCTTGCTCCTGTCTGGTCCTCTCTCGACCCGGGCTGGGTGCTCTCCTGTGGCTGACTCCGGGGCAACCATCACTTCATAACTTCATTATTTTATTCATTAAGCAATAAATACATGCAACTATAGGAGGGAAATTAGAAAATTCAAATTAAAACATCCACATATAATAATCTTTTTGCGAAAGCCAATTTCCTCATCTTTCCCATGTCATTAAATAAATCTCACAATTGTTCATGCAAAGGCGTTGACCCATCATTTACTTCACTGTTCTCCTAAAGTCAGCATTGGGTTTGTTCTGAAACGGCCTCATTTACTCCACTGCCACGCAGACCAGATCATCTCCGAAGAGCTGTTGAGGGTGTGTGTGTGTGGGGGGGGGGTGTCCCCATTTCATGACCAAGAGCGCTCTCCTTCCCTGAATCCTATTGTCTCATCCCAAGGCATTGCCAAACCTGCTCCGGTGGCTGGCCAGGAGGTTGTGAACCCACCTGTGATCTAGCATGAGACCATTTGGTTGGCGTCATACAGATTGGGGATCCTTGATTCTGTGGGGGTTGCTGGCCAAAGTCAGGGGCTCTTATGAGAGACAGGAAGGGGCTCTGTCACCTCTTTCTTGCCAATGTCACGTCCTTTTCCCTTATGACAAGAGGAGCTGATGGCTCAGCCTCGTTTGGCAGCTTGAAAATCCCACTTTCCTTCTCTGAGATTGAAGGATGAGGTGGGGTGGCGAGCTGGCAGGAGAAGCCACGTGGGGGAATACTGAGTGGCTCTGGTTGGGGCTTGAGAGGAGGGATCACTGTCCTGGTGGACGTTCTCCTCCTGCAGGTCGGGGCCCAGGCCCTGCACCCCAGTCCTGCTGTCTCACCCCAGGGGCCCTCGGTCCTTCCATCCCAACCACTTCCCAGGGCCAGAGCCAGCCCAGATGTGGGGAGCAGATTCTGAGGCCCACGCCTTCCAGAGTTCCCAGGGACTTGGGGTCCTTCAGGGCTCTCAGAGCCAAGATCTCACCCTAGGGACTGGGGACCTCATACTGGGCTGCCCTGGCCCCCAGGGGCTGTGCCTGTGCCTCCTCCCTCTTCCCCGCCTAGCTGCAGAGACCTCGAAGAGGCTCTCTCGGACCACACCAGCCCACACCGTTCTCCCCTGCCACCAGTTCTAGAAACTTCTGTCCTTCACGAGCTTGGTGATACCGCATGCCCTGTCCTCTCATTGTTCCACTGGATTACCAGTTAAAAGGGAGGGCCCTGTGTCTTCTCCCCAGAGGGGGGCATGCAGCACTGCTCCATAAATACTTGTTAATTAGGCTGCTGATTGATTGCGGCCTCGGGAGGCCCCTCTCGCTCTGATCCGAGTCCCAGCAGCGGGGCCTCCGCCTGCCGTCTTCACACAGCGAGGGTCTAACTCCGGCAGATGGAGTGGAGTTTCTGACTTGGAAAATCTGCAGCTCGCTTGCTTCTCTTTTGTGCGTGTAAATCACAAAACCTCCGAAGAAAGAGGCTTTATTTTATTTTCCTTTCCCTTGTTCCCTGGAACCCCAGGCCCCGCGGCCTCATTAACTGATCTCTGCTTCAATTAGTGACAATCCCCTCCCAGGGCGAGCCTGTTAGGAGGAGATGACCTGCAAACAAGTGTCAGGGCCCCGGTGGTTGGCCTAGCTCTGGTATTAATTAAAACGAGTCCCTACAAGCAGCCGTGGGGGCAGGCTGACAGGCTGAGGGCAGATCCCAGGGACTGGGGACGAGCTGCAGTGGAGGCCAGGCCCCGGGAGTCCAGCCTCCACTCTGGACCCTGCAGAGCCCTTTCCCCTCTCTCGGGAGCCCGTGACCTTGGCCAGCACCCCCCAGATTCAGGGAGCCCCAGTGTGCATGCCCTGGAAGTGAAGTCTCATGCTGGTTGCAGGACCAGTGTGGGGTTCACAGGCTTTTGGTGAACCCTTTAAATAGCTGTGTCTGGCTTCTTGTTTGAGAATAAGAAAGAAATTTCATCTTCAGTTATTTTTGAGATCTCACAGTTTGCTGTCTGTCAACAAAGGAAGCCTCCATCTGCCCTCGCTGTGTGTTAGTCGGGAGTTGATGTTGAGCCCTTGGTGGTCAGCGCCCCCTGACCCACCTGCATGAGGGTGACCCACTCAGCCCCTGAGGGGTGCATGCGTGTGAGCACTTTGCAGACACTGATGCAGATGCACAGACTGGTGTGTCCTGCAAGATGCTGAGAGGGAAAGCTAGGATGTTCTGTGATAAAACCAGAATTATGATGAAGGCGATCCCTTGGGTGTGGTGGGACGCAGGCATGGGACCCCTCATTTACACAGGGCTGACGGTTACAGGACAGACCAGAGAGAGGAGAAGGCAGGGCTGTGAGTTCCATAGAGAGGGCACAGCAGGAGGAAACCAGAAAATGAGTAGCTACGATGTGCAGAATGATGGTGACGAGGCGATGAGGTGATGCGGTGGTGAAACAGGGGGATGAGCAGGGGGTACGGAGTACTGTAGTGCCATGCCAGGAACCCCTGCCTGGGCACAGGACCATGGCGTTGCCGGGGGTGCAGGCAGAAGGGGGCTGGAGAAGTTGTGGCGGGGGGCTGGCAGGCCCAGCAGATGGACGCAGGGTCTGGGATGAGAGTGGTCCTGGGGCTGAAGAGGAAGGCTCAGGGCTGACGTCCAGCCAGGAGCTGGTTGATGGAGCCAGAGTGTAAGAGCTACTTCACGTCTGATCCTCAAACCCTCTCCCTCAGCCAGGTCTTAGCCGGCTGAGGACCTTCCCTTTTGGGGCAACACTGACCTCCATTAGGGCCTGGGCCCTGGGGTTCATTTCGGTAGAGGATTTAGTGATGTCTGTTAACCTTTTCTGCTAGACACTGGAAGGTAAGAGGGACCCCTGGTCTGAACCCTGCCCTCTCTCAGTTCCCATTGCCTACTCCATGTCCCCATGACAGTCAGACAAGGAAGTAATCATAATGGCTAACACCGATGGAATGCCAGCTATTATGCCAGTGTTCATCTCCGTTTTACAAATGGGGAAACTGAGACACAGGTGAAGTCAGTGGCAGAGCTGGGATTCAAACCCAGGCTTACTCAGACACCATTCTCCTAACACAAGGCCCCTTCTCTTCCTGCTCCCCCGGTGGCATAAGGAGGCCAGAAAATCCAAGCAGTATTCTCAGCTTCCAGGTTGAAGGAACTTACTGTGACCCCAGGTAGACAAGTCCCTCCCCAGGTGCCCCGAGAGCAGTGGGGACGGGAAGAAAATGTTGGAGAGGCTCTTTAGGATAACAGGGTTAGGCCCTCTGCTCACCTGTGCCCTTGGCTCCCGGGCCTGTGTTTTCTGGCCACAGTCGAGTCAGCTACATACATTTGTTCACAGGATGCTCTGCCCCTGCAAGATGTACCTGGCTGGCTCTGTGGTCCAGGGTGCACCTCAGGTGTTCTCTGTGGTCAGGGGTGTTTTCTGTGGCCCAGGGTGTACCTCAGGGCCTGATGGAGGGGTCAGAAGCCTGGGCATCCTGGGTCAGACTGTTGTCTTGCTGCTGTCACTAGGGCTGTCTTCTGCGTCGGAGGGCCCATTCCATGGACCCTGGGGCATAATCCGAGGTGTCCCAGAAGCCCATATATGGCGATGCTGGCAGCGGGGGGGGGTCTGACATGCCTGTCAGCTCTGTATATGTTCTAGGGAGGACAATGTGGTGTCCCCTCCTACGTGGAAGGGCCTGACGAATTTGGTTTCCCAGCAGGTGGCCAGCTGGTCTCTGTGGGTTATGGTTCAGGGGTCAGGTCAGTGTAGCTAGCAAACAAGCCTCTCAGGCACAGCAGGAGCCGACTGGTGTTTTAACCTGTACCTGACGCTGACCCAGCCACGAGGCCCTTTGCTACCTGAGCCTGCTGCCAAGCAACAGACCGGCCGGGGTTGCAGGCAAATTAGAGGGTCACCGGCCACTTTGTTACCAAGTTTATTCTACAGTGAGCGCCATCTGGTGGGAGGTTTTGGTACCTCAAAGAGTCCTTGACCCGCCCCAGCCAGTGCCCTCCAGCACCCACCACACTCCTGACCATTTGGTTACGTTGCTTTCCACCCCCTGAGAGTGGATGTGGAATCTGACCTCATGCCGTCCCTCTTCCCAGGCATGCCTCCTTCTCTTGTTCTCCAGGGGCCTTGGGACCCCGATGGCAGGCACCGTGAGTCCACAGAGCCCTCTCTGCAGCCTGCTGAATCCTTCCTTCTAACCTGGCTGCATCCTACTCACCCCTCAGGGCTCAGTCAGGCATCTCCCTTCCAGAAGCCTCATAGCCTGGGGCTGCCCCTCCAGGACTCTCCTCCTGGTAGAGTGGATGAGCCATCCACGCAGCTGGACTTAGACCCCCGTGTGCAGCATCCAGCACTGGGAGAGCTGCTCGCTGAGGCAGACAGCCGTGCCTGCACAGGGCAAGTCTCCTTGCGGCTCTTCGCTTTCCCCTCCTCTTTCAGAAATCATTCACTTATATATCCTAGGAGCATTGATTAAGCACCTACTCATTTCACCAGGCAGGAGTTCAGGGAGGAATGAGAGAGACAGAGGCTCTGAGCCCAGTGCTGCGGGCCTATTAGGAGAGAGGGATGTTTAGTAAAGAGTCCACAAGTAAAACCATTTCTGTGAAATTCCGTTTTTAAATCCTACACATGTATTACTTTGACTTACAACATTTTAAGAAGGTAAATAAACAGGTACTTAGAGACCACGATAATATAAGGAAGGAAGAGGTCCAGGGAAGGGAGAGTACTAGGAGGCCCTGGGGAGAGAGAGATCGGGGTGGGGCAGGGAAGGAGGGATGGAGAGAAAGAGAAAAATGGCTCATCAGAGGAGCAAGGGCAATGGTGAGGTGGCTGCAGTCTTGCAAGCGAGGCCAGGCCGTCCCGTGAAGCTGTGCGTGTGTATAATTGCAACGAGAGGCCATGGAAAGGCTAAGGCAAGTTGATATCCATATTTAGGGGTCACTGGCTGCTGTGTAGTGCAAGCATGTCAAACTTGCGGCCCACGGGTCGCATGCCGCGTCCATTTGGCCCGTGTCAGCCTTGGCGTTTGACATGCTGGGGTAGTGGATTGGAGCGGGGCGAGAGGGGAAGCAGGGGGCCGAGCTAGAAGGTGGGCAGTTATCGAGGGAGCCTGTGCTTAGGCCAAGTGGTGGGAGCAGAGAGAGAGGAGTAGCCACGTGCCAGGTGTCCAGGAAATGGAACAGGTAGCTCTGTGGGATGGGCTGGATGTGGGGGGGGAAGGGGCTATTCTCGGGGAAGACTCCTAGGTCTCCGGCAGGAGGAGTGAGCTGGGAATGGGAGAGGAACAGGGCGGGGGTGAGGAAGAGCAAAGTAACCTTCCTTTGGGGTATGTGAAGGTGGAATGCCTGAAGCCCCTTGGAACAGAGGCATCCCGTGGGGATCAGATGTATGGGCTGGAGGGTAGGACACAGGTGGGGTGAGAGAAGGCTGCATGCATTGCTCAAGCCCCATCCAGTGTCTCCTGCTGGCCGTGCAGAACTTAGGCTGATGTGAGCCTGGGCAAGGCCTCGATGCTTAAGGAGCCAGCTAATAGCCACATAGCTCATGACATTGAAGGTCTGTGCCATGGGGCTCCCACCCCACCCCAGGTCTCGGTGCTGGTCAGTCCCCACCATGGGGATTGCCAGGAAGCCAGTCTTCCCTCCTCTTGCTCTGCTCCCGCCAGTTGCTATGGCAGAGTCACCAGCTCGAGAGCGGGAGCTTTGGCGAGAAGTGGCCAGAGAAGGCCCACTGCTCCCTCAGACCTTTGCTGGTGTCCTGCTTCTGACGTCTCCCAGGATCCCCGGCTGCCGGCCACGTGCGAATTCTCGGGCAAAACCCACACCCTGTTTGTTTTCCCCTCCACCCAACTGGAGCCCCTGTTTGGTTAATTTCTACTTTGTGGCTTATTTGGAGGCTGTTAAAACAGACCCGAGGGGACCCTCAGCAGCGATGGTTCCATCTCTCATTATCTTTCCCAAACCCGATTATTAGCTCAGATTTTCCTGATCACTAGCTGCTGTTCGTGATGAGTTGTGTGCCATTAATGCCAGCTGGTTCCCTTAAACAGGACCCACCATGCCAGGGAAAACGAGCTGGCATGCAGAGCCACCAGCCACTTGGCTTTTTAATTTTAATGGGCTCCACCAAATGTTCCAGGCCAAAGGGGCTCCGAGAAACCAGAACAGACAGCCTCCCAGCCCCCAGCCTGCAGCCCACCCTGGATCTCTCCTGGGCTGTGGCCATCCTTGCTGCTGGGACGGTAGGGCCTGTGTGGGGGCTGTAGGAGCAGAGGGGGTGAGTGGCCACTTGCCTTCCCTGTGTTCATGCCTTTCTGCCACCCGCCCATCATCGGTGCCCAGGAGCCCAGGCCTTCTCCCTGCTGTGCTGGTCCCCCAGCCCGTTCCCTGGGCATGCGCCTATTGGCCATGCTCTCAGAAACGTGTGTGTGTGTGTGTGTGTGTGTGTGTTACCTGGTCTGTGTTGGAGAGACTCCGGTGGGCTTCGGGGAAGGTGGGGGGCGCTGGAAGGGATCTGGGCCCCCGGCAAGGCTTTCTCTCCTTTCCCCCTCTCCACCCTGGGCTCCCGTGTGGGGTGCGTGAGACAGGCTGGGTCATTCACTCTGGACTGTGCCATCCTAGGCGGGAGGGGAAGGCTTGAGGGTAGCAGGCAAGTCTGAATGTTGCTACAACTGAGGCCCCTATTCCTCCTGCTCTGGACCATACTCCAGCCCTGCCTGTCCACAAGCTCCCGCTGGCTTCTTGGAGGGCTCCTGCTCCCCCCCCACCCCACCACCACGCTCTGCCTCTGTCCAAATGAATGTGAGTGTTTTGAACCCAGACCTTCTGATTTCTAGTTTGGGGTGGGGAGTCCAAGGGCTCTGTCTTCCCCAGTTGGGGCTGCCTTATCCCTTGTACTCCTCGGGGCCCCAGTCCCAAGCCTGTCTTTCCAGGGGGGCTTTCCTGAGCAAACAGCCCGTTTAAACAGCATGTCAGCCATTACAGCACTCCTCATTGAGGCGGGAGCCAACTGGAAATTCAATAGCACAGTGGTTAAGAACACAGCTTTGGAATTAGCAGTCCCCAGGTTCAATCCTAGCTTCACCTACCTCCTTGGACAAAATTACTTACCCACTCTAAACCCGAACCATCTGAACTTCTCTGAGTCTGTAAGGAGAGGTAACGCCCTATCTGAAAGCCTTGTAGTGGGGTCCTAGCCGGGTTAGCTCAGTGGATAGAGCATCAACCCCCGGGCTGAAGGGTCCCAGGTTCAATTCAGGCCAAGGGCACATATCTCAGTTGCAGTCTCAATCCCCAGCCCTGGTCAGGGCCCATGCAAGAGGCAACCAATGGATGTGTCTCTCCACATAGCTTTTTTTTTCTCTCTCTCTTTCTCCTCTCCCTCCTCCTCCTCCTCTTCCTCCCTTCCACTCTCTCTAAAATATCAATGGGAAAATATCCTCAGGTGAGGATTAACAACGACAACAAATAAAAAAAAAATAAAAGCCTTGTAGTGGGGTTTAATTGACATATTTCATATGAGGTGAGTGGCCAGGCATCTCCCCATACCTCTCCACACTTTCCCTCTCTGCATTCTGTAGGAATTGCTTGGTATTTGGGGGGAGCAGGGGAGGGCACCATTTGAGTCACGGAATTGACAGTCACTGGCTGCTGGGAGCTGGAAGAACTGGGCTTGAGTTCCATCTGCGTGGCAGGGGCAGCCTTGAAGCAGGGCATCAGGGCCCAGTGTATGTGGCAGTTCCCAGGCTGCTCCATGGCACCACTAAAATGTGTCCAAGCTGCCGTGCCTCCCAGCATCCCAGCATCCCTTGAACAAGCAGAGGACAAGGCTTGGACTCTGAGCACCAGCTTGGGGCTTCCAGTGGAAGCCAGGCACCCTAGAGCCCAGGCTGGGTTTTTGCCTGGCAGCCGTCCAGCTCTGTGGGGCCCTGGGCTAGCCCAGGGCTGGCTGGCTGGCACTTGCTGTCTCCCTGGGTCCCTGGACCATCTCTGCTGTGCCCTGCTTTGACTGCTGCAGGCACCCAGCAGCCCTGGAGGCTAAGCACCTTCCCCAACGATGCAGGAGGTTGAAGCCAGGGCTGTGGGTGCAGGTGGTCTGCTGAGCCAATAGGTGTGCCAGACCAAAGCAGGCAGCCCTAGGACTCCTCCTCCCCCCTCCCCCCAGGCTGCCCCAGGCCAGGAGTAACCCACAGGGCAGGGCTGGCTCTGGCCTCCATTGGAGAGCGGGGCCCTCTGCACACCTGCTCCTGGCCACGTGCATCTTACTTTCTCTCTCTCCATGCCTGTGCCTATGCTGTTTTCCCCACCCAAAGGCCCTGTTCCTCCGCCTGGACTACTTTCCCTCCTCCCCTCCTCTTCCCGTGGCTGATCACCCATTCATCTCTTCATTGGTTCCTGGGTTTAATCCTCAGTCACCGTGTACTCAGCGTGTACTACGCGCCATCCGCTGCCTTAAGTGCTGGGCATACGAAGATGAAAAAGACACGGTGCCTCCCTCCCAGCCTGGCAGGGGACATCACACCCGTGAGCAGCATTCTGAGTGCTGGGAGGGAAGGATTCGTGATGTGCAGGGCAGGGACTTCCTGCCAGGGAGAGGTGACGTCATTCTTACAGAGCTTAGTTGATTGAGGCTTCTTATGCGAAACACTTGTGTACATTCTCCTAACAGCCCTGGGATGCTGTAGATGTTGTTCCTTTTTGCAGACAAGGAAACTGAGGCAAGGCTTACGACTTTATGACTAAGGGTTTAAAGGTCATTTGCTCCCACTGTAGTAAGTGACGCTGGAGGTGGAGATCAGAGGTGGGCCGTGAAAGTGCAGGTGCAGACTGTGTGGACTGAGTAGAGGAAGGAAGGCATAGGGACCAGCATGGGCAAAGGCCCTGAGGCTAGGAGTCTCGGGTAACATCTGACAAGCAGAACCTGCACTCACAGAAGGAGCACAGGGGTGGTTGGGGCAATGGGGAGTTGAGGTCATGGAGGCCAAGACTGCTGCATGGAGATGGTACTTCTTGCACGGATCATGGGGAGGAGTGGGTGGTAGTGAATGTGATTGGACTTGTGTTCTAGAAAGACGAAGGGCAGCATGGGGATGAACTGGGGTGGGGAGAGCCCAAGGTGAAGGCCAGGGATCTCTGGTGTCCTGGGCTGGGTGAGGGGAGCTGGGGTCTAAGTGAAGACAAGCAATGAGCCCAGGATGTCCCCTGCACCCCTCTCCGCACCCCTGCCCTGCCCTGGGCTGCTCTACTTGGCTCTGCAGGCACCTGTGTGCATGGATCTCACTCTCCTGAGACCTCAAGGTCTGGCTAGGCCCGTGCCTGGGCTCACAGCGGAGCCTCACAGATGTGGTGCCTAGAGACTGGAATAAGGGGGTCCTGCAGCACATTTATTTGCAACAGAAACCCCACCTTCACTTTTCCCTCCTCAGAGAGGCCGTGTGTGTGTGTGTGTGTGTGTGTGTGCGCGCACGTGCACACGCAGATGGTGGTTTACCTCTCGCCTTCCTTAGGAGCTGGTTAACTGGGATGATGGGGCAGTGGTACTTCAAACAGCCTCACTGCAGTTCTGCCATTGAGGGTCTGGGGGGCAGCTGCAGGGGAAGATGGCGCCCCTCACTCTCTGCTCCTCCCCCAGCCTGCCCCCTTCCTCCCACAGGCGGCTGTAGCACCGTACACTTTTTCTGTTTTCTCTTTCCAAGGTGGGCCTTAATGTCTTGGTGCAGAAAGCCAACAAGTTCACCCCGGCCACCCGCCTTCTCGTCCAGAGATTTGTGCCCTTCCCCGCTGTAGGTAAGACCTGCACAGTGCTGAGCATCTGCATGTATGTGCGTGTGCATGTGCGTGTGTATGCACACATACGTGTGCATGGGCATGTGGGGCTCTCAGGGCTCTGGGGAGCGGGTCAGCAGCTCTACGCTCTCCTGACCATGGGGTGGGACAACTGGAACAGAACATATGTAGATAGAGAAAAAGTGACAGGGGCCAGGCTGACTAGCTCTGTGTCCAAAACCTGGGACCTCAGGCCCCTGAAGGGTCCGTAGATAGAAGGCCGTGGGTCCCATGACCTTGGTTGGGGAAGAGTTTATACTAACCTCCTGCTGAAATGTAGCCTTTCCTTCCATTATGAATGTAAGCAGGTCCTGTGACTGTCACCAATAGAAATCACAGATGTTCTCGCGTCTCATCACAGTTACAGAGATCTTAAAATATTCCTCAACATTAATACCAACAGATCCACTGGTCGATTTTGTTTTTAATTCATTAGTTAAAAAGCATATCTACTACTATATAACAATTTTTCAAGTATTTTGATAACATTTCAATATATTTCCTTTGTGGTCCTATGTATTTTGCTTTATGCATTTAGACACATTGTCTGGAGAGAGATGCATGGGCCTTACTAGACTGTCTCAGGTCCTGACACAAAGCTCCCGCTAGTCTAGTGTTCCTTGGGTTTTGTGGACCCGCTAGGTTTCGGAGCCCCCACGTGCCTTCAGGTAATTGTGGGTGCATGAGTATGTGTAGAGGGATCTCGCCTGCCTGCAGCCAAGTCCTTGCTGGTCTTGGTGTCTCTGAGTTCACAACAGATGCCCCAGACCTGGACCCGGAATCCCTCAAAGCCCAGCCTGGCTCTTGACACACTGCGGACCAGTAATTTTATTGCTAGCTTTACCCAGGGGCCAGATACGTTTCTATTGAACCAGTACAGAAAATGTTTTACATAAATGTTAAAGGCACGCTTTAAAATTAAATACCCATTGCATCTTGAAGTTATTTATTACCTGTTCTTACAAGCTAATATCTTTTTAAAGTATGATACTTTGTAAAACACTGTGTGATATGAAGCAAGAATTCTTGTGATCCGTCTGCAATGTGTTAAGAAGCCCACGCCTTGTTTGGGAAGAGGGCACCATAGTCGGGAGTTTTTAAAAAATTAAAAAGAGCCCTAACCAGTTTGGCTCAGTGGATAGAGCGTCGGCCTGCGGACTGAAGGGTCCCAGGTTCGATTCCAGTCAAGGGCATGTACCTTGGTTGCGGGCACATCCCCAGTGGGAGGTGTGCAGGAGACAGCTGATCGATGTTTCTAGCTCTCTATCCCTCTCCCTTCCTCTCTGTAAAAAATCAATAAAATATATTTTAAAAAATTAAAAAGAAATAAACAACATTGAAAGAAACCTGGGGCAGTCTGTGATTAGTACTCAAAAGAGAAGTATAAGCAGGAGTATAAGCCAGTGTTTGAACCATGACACTGAGTTCTCCATCTGAGGCCAGAGGACAAAGATGGGGGCCAGCCCAGGAAGGGTACGGGGGTGGGGATAGGGGCAGTCCTGTGATGTCCTTGGTGCCGAGGCTCTGTCTAAAGAGTCAGACCCAAGTTCATAGTCCAGACCCTGCTCTCCTCCTCCAGAGCTCAGTTTCTCCATCTGTACAATGGACACCAGTACTTACCTTTCTACAGGCCAGAGCTGTGGAAGGATCAAATGAGACCACAGACCAGACTCCACTTCTAGGAGAGTGCTTTGAAGCACCTGAAAAGCTCCCGGGAGATCATTCCTGGGCAGCCCCTCCTCCTCGATGGCCCAGAGGCTAATGAACTCCCAGGATCAACCTGCTCGATGAGCCTCGGCCAATCCAGATAATTGCTATAGCAACTCCACACTTTTAATGAACCCTCAGCTATTTCTAGCGTGGGCCATTAATGGAATGACTCTTTAGATCTGACTTAGTTAAGGGGCCTAATTGAGTGAACACGGCTGCTGTTCTTGGGGTCCTTGCCATCCTGGGCTGCAGGGTTAGGTGCAGCCCGAGAGGGCGGCAGCTCTCAGCCGCACTGGACTGGATCTGGGACTCGGCTGAGATGTAATCTGTCCTTGAGCCAAGCTCCAGACACGGACTCCGCTGGGGCCCATTCCAGCCCTGCTCTACTGGCCATCTTGCTGTGTGACCTTGGGGTGGTCTTAACCTCTGTGAGGCTCCTGAAAGCAACGGGAGGGTCCCTGCTCTCAGGGTTGACCCTTTCTGTCATCCCCACCTGAGACTTTCTGTTTCTGTTTGGGCTCCGCTTGACTACCCTTCTGCCTTCTTGTTGGGGAGGAGCCTACAGCCCCTCGCACACGTCCAGCCACCATTGCGGGGCCTCGCGTTCCTGTATCCCTGGCCAGTTGCACAGGTTTGCACTCTGTGTGGTTAGCAGCCCTGAGGGTCCTAGCTTGCCAGGATCCGGAGAGAAGCAGGTCCTTTCTGGCCCCTTCCTCAGGCCCAGTGCCCAGGTTCTGGCTGTGACCTGCCTGCCTTCCAACCCCTGCCCAGCCTCTTCTCCCCCACATTCAAGCTTCCATGGGCACTAGCTGACTCCTCTGGTCATTGCTGACACAGTGGTAGTGGGCATGCCTCTCACTCTCCAGGGGCTCAAAATTCCCTTGGTCCTCTCAGGCCACCATCTAGTCTGTGCATTTGGCCTCCCTGCACCTTATCCCCAGGGGCCTCTGGCCAGGACAGAGCATCTCTAAGCTTTCCATGGCATGCGGGTCCCACCAGCTGTTCACCCTGCTTTCCACGACAGGCCAGGCCAGACTGGGACGGGCCACAGCTAAGACCACTGGGAAGATTTCTCAAGACTTGCTTTACCTTGTAGAGGGTTCTTTGCCCCTTTGGAGGCCTGGCCAGGTGGGGAGGCAGGACTTACGGAGCTGTGAGTGCACACAGGAAGTGACGGATTGAGCTCTGGTTGTTGGGATGTGTGTGTAGGAGGATGGAACAAAAGGGGGTCTTCAGGGTGAGAGGGGTCCTGAAGGGGCTTCAGTGCACTATGCTCAGAGGCCACCTCCCACTCTGTTCCTCCTGAGCAGGCTGGAAACTCAGACTGTGAGGAACCAGGAGGCTCCCGGGGGGTCAGCTGCTTCTTCCCACTACTCTGTCCAGCTCCCCGCCCCCCCCGCCCCACCCCGGCTCCTGCCCCCTGCTGAGGTCTGGGAAGCAGGAGGACAGCTCTCTGCACTAAGACCCATGTGCTGCTCAGTAGAGAGGCCTGAGACCTCTGGCCCAGGACACCTGGCTCATGCCTGACTCTGCCACTCCTACCCTTCTCTGGCTCAGACCAGGTCCTATTTCAGCCCCTTTCTGCTGGGGCTGCGGGCCTCCCCTGGGTTTGTAAAGCCCAGTATTCCCGGGGCTCCACAGCTCTCCCCATTTCCCCCAGCAGGCCTCTGTTCCCCTCAACTCATTCTCTCTCTGGGAGGACTCTAGGGCAGAGGGAGCCATCTCATTTTACAGAAGAAGAAACCAATTCAGACTCACTGAAAGTCATCCTGACCTGGCCACAGCCCAGGCTACTCCAGCCCACCTGAATAACCTTCACGTCAGCAGCTCAGAAACCGAGGGGCATAATCCAGAGGCTGGTGGTTCCATTTCTCGCCAGGAGCATCTCTAGTTTCACCCCTGGTTTTTCAGCTGGGGTTGTGCGTGCATGTGTGCGTGCGTGCATGTGTGTGTGTGCGCACACACACTCCCTGCAACCTCTCCCCGAGGTGGTTTCAGAGCCGTGCTAGGCCCTGGTCTAGAACAGCAATCATGTGGGAAATCTTGTTTCTATTTATACATGGACATGTTGGGAAAGACGGTGTGTGCTGGCATCAGAATCGATTGGGGACTGGTAATTAATTTGTTTAGACCTTAATTAATTCTCCAGTTCTTTCTTATTTGTGGACTGTCACGCTTAATTGTGTTCAGGAGCTCGAGCTTGGACCAGGCCCTCCATTAATTGACGTGCAGTTGCTGTGAGGTGGGAGTTAATGGTTTGGGGAGCTGGGCAAACAGTGTAATTAAAGGTCAATTGAGGAGGCATTGGAAAAATACAAACCTCCAGGTCCAGCCGCCAGGCTCCACGCGCAGAGTTCATGCCCGCGGAGGCAGGCCCCACAGCAGCCTACACCGGAGGCCTTGGGTGGGGGCTGGGAGCAGTGGCCAGCAAGAGGAGGTCCAGCCGGCGCCATGATGGGGCACTAGCCAGAAGAGTAGATGCACCTTGTCAGGAATAGGCGGGGCAAGGACTTTAGCCAGGAGCTGAAGGGGGAGACCCCAGGGGTCACCTGGTAAGCATGGCCGTGTACTCAGGCTCTTGTATATATGTGTATATGTGTGTAGGTGGCAAGGCAGGGAGCTCTGAAGGTCACCCCCAGACTGCCTGGTTGAATCCATGCCAAACAAGCAGGGCCCTGTGCTCCTAGAGATCCCATGTGGGCTCTGAGCTCCCCATAGGGAGGCCTGAGCCTCAGCACCCGCCCGCCGACTCCCTGCAGAAGGAGTAACCATTCTGGTCCGGCATGGGCCAGAAATGCCAGCCTCGGCATCCCTTTGCCGGGTAGTGACTTTCCCCTGTGCTGTCTACGGCAGTCTCTCATGTTAAATGTTACAACTTATTTCACCCCCATGAAAACATCTCGGTACTCGCCAGTTGCCTGTTTCTCAGGATGTCTGGGCAGCCTTCTCGAGAAGGTCTTGCGTTCGCTTACACAGTGTGCCCGCATTGCCCATATCTGCCCCCACGCCCATGCTCCCCTGGCTCCCAGCCCACAGGGGTCTGGTGTCACTTCCCCGTCCCCTCCAACCCCCATGCCACTACTCCTGCCTTGCTGCTCATCCCACCCTCACCGGAAGGTGGCCACAGCCGTGTGACTGCCTCAAGCTCAGTCCCAGGCCTGCCCCTCACCCATCCCTCCTCCTTTGACACTGGTGGGTGCCAGTTGTGTCCTGGGCCTCATGACTTATGCTCCCCCCACCCAGGTCAATGATAATGTGTTGTCCACAGCCTCCAGGTTCCTCTGGAGGCCTGTGAGTCCTTCCCTTGACCTGGCCCCTGGGCGTGGCCCACTCATATTGCTCATAGCCATAGGTGTAGCCAGGTGAATCTTGGGACCTCCCTCCTGCCTTTCTCCCTGCTGGCCTGAAGTCACCATACTTCACGCTACCTCAGCCCTACCCTCTGCCTTCCCTTGGCTGCCAGGCCTTTGTTCTCAGCTCACACACTACCACCTCGAGAAGCCTATCTGGTAGGATGAAGAAGGTGAAACTGCCCAGCTGGTATGAATCAGTAGTTGAGTATCGACCCAAGAACCAGGAGGTCACTGGTTCAACTCCTGGTCAGGGCACATACCCAGGTTGTGAGTTCAATCTCAACCAGTGGAGGGGGGGGGGGGCTTGCAGGACAGCTGATCAATGATTCTCTCTCATCATTGATGTCTCTCTCTCTCTCCCTTCCTCTCTCTGAAATCAATAAGAACATATATTTTAAAAAAATAAATAAAATGCATATTCATTCATTTAAGCTGCTATAGGCACTCTACTCTGTGACTACTCCACAGTTGATTAATTGGGGACCTTTAGGTTGTTTCCAGTTTCTCCTTGTTATGCATAGTATTGCACTTGCACGGAACAGCCTCGTGCCCGTGGCCATGGGCATACCTGGCGGAGTGTCTTCTCCAGGGCAGAGGTCTTCCAGTGACCACCTGGGGAGCTTTAGAAAGATGCTGAGGCCTGGGTCTGAGGCTTGGTTTCCCTTGTGCAGCGGGGTTGAGGATCGCCTGGGTAGAGTCTGCACCTGGATATGGAATGAGCGCATCAGCGGGCTTGCACATCTCCAGCTTTACTCCATATCCCCACTGAGCGTGCTGGCCTTCGCTCTTCCTGCAAGGTTCAAATTGTTGTTTCTGTACGTCTTCTTCAACACTTGGTACTATTAATCTTTTAAAATTTTTGTCCATATGAAATGGTTCCCTTTTCATTTTTCTTAAATAATAAATGAATTTATTTATTTATTTATTTATTTTTACTTAATACCTTCACCTTTTTCACCCAGTCTCCCAAACTCCTCCCCTCTGACAGTTGTCAGTCTGTTCTCTGTCTTTATGAGAGTGTTTTTATTTTGTTTGTTTGTTTATTTTGTCCACTAGAGTCCACATATGAGTGAAAGCATGTGATACTTGTCTTTCTCTGATTGGCTTATTTCACTTAGCATACTACTCGCCAGGTCCATCCACGCTGTTGCAAAGGGTAAGAATTCCTTCTTCTTTACAGCCAAGTAGAATTCCATTGTGTACATGTACCACAGCTTTTTTTTAATCCACTCATCTATTGATGACCATTTGGGCTGCTTCCAGATCTTGGCTATTATAAATAAGGCTGCAATGAACATAGGGGTGCATATATTTTTTTTCAAATTAGTGTTTTGAGTTTCTTCAGATATAGTCATAGAAGTGGAACCACTGGGTCAAATGGCAGTTCTATTTTTAATTCTTAAGGTAGCTCCATACTGCTTTCCACAGTGGCTGCACCAGTCTGCATTCCCACCAACAGTGCACGAGGGTGCCTTTTCTCCGAATCCTCTCCAGCACTCATCGTTTGTTGATTTGTAGATGATAGCCATTCTGACAGGTGTGAGGTGATATTTCATTATGCTTTAAATTTGGCATTTCTCTGATGATTATCAATGACATCGAGCATCTGTACAGAGGAATGTATTAGTTTACAAAGGTCGAGTCCTGGGTGAAGCACCCAGGGCCCTTCCTCCCACCTTTCTGTCAGGGGCTCCACCTGTAAGGTAGCTCCCTGAAGATGGTACCAGCAATTCCAAAGGTCACATCCAAACCCACCACTGCCCAGAGGACAGGAGGCACTGCCTGCTCCCTCTTCTTAAATAAAAGGAGGCTTTTCCTAGAAGTCCCCTGCCGCCATTGGCTAGGACCGATCACATGTTCTTTCCTAGCCAATACTGGCAAGGAAGGGATTATTACAATTAGTTTAGACTGATCATTTGGGGATAGAATAACTGTTGAGTCAGTCACCATGACCCTCCACAGAATAATATTAGTAGCTCTTTGTCACATATAATAAATACATTTTCCCACTTCTCATCAAATAGCTGATGGAATACATATTGAATGCCACGCTCCTCTATTCTAAGATGCCTCTCTTATAGGAGGCATTAATACAATAGTCATTGAGAAGAGGGGAGGGCTGTATTTCTTGTTCATTTGAAGGAATAAAGAAGCATTCACTACATGTTCAATGCCAGTCACTTTCTTCAACATCACAGAGTTTGAGTCTCAGCCTTCTCCTCATTTTCTAGGTCAAGATTAGAGGTAGGGATTACAAGAGGCAATGGTGGTTGTGATGCTCTTCAGCAACCAATGTCCAAAAGAGACGGTGTAATTTCAAAGCACACAAAAGAATCTTGGGGATTTTTTTTATCTGCAGTTTCTATTTGGTTATACTTGCTCTTCCTTCCTTCCTTCCTTCCTTCCTTCCTTCCTTCCTTCCTTCCTTCCTTCCTTCCTTCCTTCCTTCTCCCTCCCTCCCTTCCTTCCTTCTTTCCTTCCTTCCTTTTTTTCTTTACTTGTAGGAAAAAGATTCCTGAAGTTCATCAGCTTCCTTAGGTAATTTCTGACATATAGATGCCTAAGTGTTGGACCCATGAATAGATCTCACCAATCCCTGCTTGCAAACTTTTATGATCTACCTCAAGAAGTTTGGTTATTTCTTTTCCATTTTTAAATCAAGTAACGCATGATTCTATTCTCATTGTAGAAATGCAAACAGTGTAGAAAAACTTAGGGTAAAAAGTGGGAGTCCTGCGACACCCCCTAATTCCTAAATTTAGTTTCCTTCCCCAAGGAGACCACTCTGTGTGGTGTGAAGCTTCCAAAACCTCACTTGTGGGTCTCTGTGCACACAGATGTGTGTATACCAATTACAAGGCTTTGCATTCTGTAAACCATTCTGTACAGACTCAGTAGCTCTTTTCATATAGTTTGTGTTGGAGAGCTTCCCATATAGACTCCGTAAATGGTGGACATTTAGCTTGTTTCTAATTATTTGCTCTTACAAACAGTGCTATAATTAACATCCTTGTAAATGTCTCTTTGTACATATGGGCAAGCATTTCTTTAGGGTAGCTATCTATGGTTTGGCAATTTCTGCTGCCTCTAATTGCATTGCCTGGTATCTGGCAGATGATCTTCCGCATGTACAATAACTTTTTGCGTCCGCGCTCCATTATAGTGTAAGTTTTAAAAAGAAGTTCCAGGCGACAATTAGGGATCTAAGTTTAAGTTGAAATTCTGTATGGATCGCTGTAAGCAACTGAGGTGACACTTGAATGAACAGACACACACGGCTGGGTTCACCCACGCCCGGGCAGTTGTGATGGGGAGCAGATAAGATCTCCCTCCCTCAAACACCCATTGTAAGGCATATCATGATTTTGCAAACATTAAAATATGAGAAAAATGCATCTTGGGATAGAGGAGTTATGGTGTTTTATTTTCCCGAAGGGAATAGATAGCTTATTGCTTCACCCCCCCGCCCCCATATTTGAAGAGTCCTCCCCTTGTGAGTTGATACAAGTGCTTTACTATTAACTCATCCTCCCCTTCCCTCGCCACCCCCCACCCCTGCCACAGGTGGATGTGTCTCTGCACTATTAAGCCTTTTTATTCTTGTTGTTAATTCTCACCTGAGGATTTTTTTCCCATTGATTTGTTTTAGAGAGAGTAGGAGGGGAGGCGGGGGGAAGTGAGAGCGAGCGAGAGAAACATCAATGTGAGAGAGACATATCGATTGGTTGCCTCCTGCACACGCCCCCACCGGGGTGAGGATTGAACCTGCAACCCAGGTACTTGCACTTGACAGGAAATTGAACCCGAAACACTTGGGTGCTCCGGCCGATGCTCTAACCACTCGGACACACCAGCAAGGGCTGGACTATTACCTTTTGATCTATGTGTCTGTTCCTATGTGTCTGTGCTAGTTCAGGGGGCAAGCTCTCCTGTAGTCTTATTTTTGAGAACTTTTTGCACATTTGTCTTCCATCTGCTGCTCCTCCTTCTTCCCACAGTGTCCCTTTTACATGGGGCACTCGATAGCTGTTCGCACCCGACATGATGGTGCCTTGTGACGAGTCTGATGTGAGAACATCTGCAGCAGTCAAGACCACACTTTCCTCAGGACTTGACACGGAGCTTGCATCAGCACACAGCGAGCTCTCATTCTCCCCCTCAGCCCGTGACATCTCCCAGCATCGCTGCTCCAACATCAGTTATGCCTGAGTCTCAAATGGTGTCAATCTGAGTTGAAAATGTGCCAGCTTCCTTAGCATTATCACTAACAGACTGTTTAATTAACCTGTGATACTGTCAATCGCCGATCTTGCCGGTGTGCTAGAAAGGAGACCCGTGGTCACCCATGGCTGGTCTTGGTCTTGGTTTCTGTCTCTCTGTCTTTTCCATTTGCTATTCACTTGCGGTTCTCAGTGGCTGTGACTCAGGAGCTGGACTGACCAGGAACCGATGGGAGGGACCAGGGATGGCTTGGAAGGAAGGTGGCAGAACTGAACGTTCTGAATGAGATCGTGGAAATGAAATGACTGAAACAGGCCAGCAATCTCACTGTGCGAAGGTGATAGCAGCTAACCTGTGCATACAGCAGGTGCCCAATAAATGGACAACCAGTATACACCGTCAACAGGAGAAATGATGGTGCATGTGCCATTTGAGTAGGCAGTAAGAATGGGGGTGTTCCAAGGGGGGAGCCTGGGGATTGCCCTCACTCTGAGGTGGCTTTTAGGGTTTTCACTGCCTCTGCTCCTACCCCCCTCCCCCAGACAGCTTAGAGGAGAGGGCAGCTTTCTCACTCCAAAAAGGGCCCTGGAGGCACTGTCTGAGGAGAGGGCGGCTGTGTTTTCACTCCCTTTCATACTTTAACTTTCCCATCAAGTCATTTTGTGTTTGAACCAGAGTCCTGCTCTGTCCTGATGTGGCTATATCACATATTTGAAAATTGAGGAGAGCAAGCAGGATGTCACCTAGGGCTACTGGGCTATCAGCTCCAAATCCACACTGTCTCTTTTCTTTTTCTTTTTTTAAAAATATATTTTATTGATTATTTTTACAGAGAGGAAGGGAGAGGGATAGAGCGTTAGAAACATCGATGAGAGAGAAACATCGATCAGCTGCCTCCTGCACACCTCCTACTGGGGTTGTGCCCGCAACCAAGGTACATGCCCTTGACCGGAATCGAACCTGGGACCTTTCAGTCTGTAGGCTGACGCTCTATCCACTGAGCCAAACCTCGTCAGAGCAACACACTGTCTCTTTTCTTTGTCTTTTTCACACACACACACACACACACACACACACACACACACACACACACACACATGCACAGCTAGAGAAATCTCACCTTTCCTGGCTTCCCTTGACCTGGCCTGGTCTGGTGCAGAGGCTGAAAGCTGGAGATCCCTTCTGTTCCCAGGGGAGGGGGGAGGAGTTTGCAGAGTGAGCTGCCACCTCCTGCCTTGAAGCACAGGCTCGTCCCCTGGACCACATTCCTGTAGCCTTGCCTTTCCCGGAACAGCGGACCAGCGGTGGCAGAAGCTGTTCTCCGAGGGCAGAGACCGATGCCTTTCTGGGCAGAAACCCCCAATATCCTCTCCAGCGGTTGTGTTGGGTCTCCTGGGAACCGCAGGCCCGGCAGCCCCAGGGGGTAAAGGACGAGAGCATCCCTGTCGCCACTAAACACAAGCTAGACGCCCCCTTCCCAAGGCCACTGGGGGGGGGGCTTCCTGGCCCTGAGCCCTGAGCCCTGAGCCCTGAGCCGAGCCCTGAGCCCTGAGCCGAGCCCTGAGCCCTGAGCCCTGAGCCGAGCCCTGAGCCCTGAGCCCTGAGCCCTGAGCCGAGCCCTGAGCCCTGAGCCCTGAGCCCTGAGCCCTGAGCCGTGGGAGGGCCTGGGGCTGGCAGGAGCTCTCCTCTGAGGGTGAGGAGGGGAGATTCGGCATCAGATTTAGAACCCAAGCCCCGCTGTCCCGAAACCAGGGTTCCCAACCTCTCTTCCTTGGCATCGGATTCACTTTCCTTATCCTGTGGGTCTCTAGACGTGTTTGAGCTGGATAATTCTTTGCTGTGGGGCAGTGCTGTACATCGTAGGGTGCTTAGCAGCATCTCTGGCCTCTGCCCACTAGATGGCCTATAGCAGCCCGTACCCATGCCAGGCTGTGATCATCACACATGTCTCCAGATGTTGCCAGGTGTCTCACAGTCGCCCTGGCTGACAGCCACCATATCAGACCGCTGAGCCTGCCTGCCGTGTGGACAGGAGTGGCCCGGCGAGAGGAGGTCTGCCCGTGGGTACCAGTGCGGCTGAGTGTCTTGTGGAAACATGAGAGCTACACAGAGATGACATCTGTGCTGTAAATACATTTAAAAACTGTACTTGGTCTCCTGCTTTTCTCTCCAGAGACTGCAGAGCCACTTGGTCTTCCCTCTGCCTGTTCCACCTTTCGCTTTATTGAAAAAGGAGACTGAGGCTCAGAGACCCCAGGGCCTCCGGCCACGCCTCACCTGCAGAGCCCTGTCCCCCAGCTGCGAGCACCTTGGGCCCCTCTGCTCCCCAGTGTTGGCACAGGCACCGGGAGCATCTGCGGTCCTCCTCCCACTCCACCTGCCCACCAGGCCCTGCCACCCTCCAGCTCCCCAAACCCTGGTGCCCCCCCCCCACTGGAGGGAGTGGGGAAGCAGCAGGTGTTGATGCTAATCAGTGTTCACAGCCCAGAACTGCAGTCGCTCCCAGGCTCACACACTCCCCAAAATTAAACACTCATTATACAAAATTAATTGACATTAATTAGCAAAAATTAAAACTTTAAACACAGCAAGGCGCTTTGGGGGGAGGAGTGAAGCAGGCAGGCTCCACATTTGTCACCCCCCTCCTCCCCCCGCCCACCACCCCCAAGTTCCCCCACTTCTATCCTGGAGCAGAGCTGGAGGAGTTCAGGCAAGGTCAGCACCCACACCCAGCCTTGGGCCCAGGCCCAGCCCTGTGAGTCACCAGCTGATGGGTGGCCCCCAAACTCCGGCATCCAGTGTTTAACTATGGATCCAGGAACCCTCCCCTCAGCCCAGGCCCCCGTTATCTCAGCCAAGATGGATGAGCATGGTCAAAGGATGAACCAGCCATCTGAAACCAAAAGTAGGAGGTATTCCTGTCGCGCTGCCTGACCCCGCCCCTCTTCCCATCTCCTGGGTGTCCAGAGGACCAGGCTGTTACCTTTCAGCTCTGCCCCACTTTGCTATGTGCCCTCAGATAAGTCCTCCCCACACACATACATGAGCCTCAATTTTCCATCCATATGATGAGGGGGTGGTGCTGGGTGAGCACTGAGGTTCCTGTCAGAGAAGCAAATCTCTGGGAACTTGATTCACTCTGAGGAGCAAGGGGCTGAATGTGGGGTGCTAAGTTGCTGATGGGGGAGCATCAGGTACCAGTGGGGGATGTGTCTTCAGGCCCGAGAGCCCCCCTGATGGGCACCCAGTTGGTCTGCCTGCAGGGGGCAGTCTCCTTGATAACTGGCCGCTCTCTAAGCCCTGAGCAGTTCCCCCTTTCTCCCTCACACTGGCTGTTTTCCAGCCTTGCTCACCAGGTTCTCAAGGCCCCCAAATCCCTCACCAAGCTGAAGGCACCGGAACACAAGCTTGGCATCTATTCAGAACTCCGTTGCTTGGGCTAGGAGGCTTGGGTGAGGGTGGAGCCCAGCGGTCCTACCAAGCAGAATGCCATCCTCCCCTCACTCCTGCTCCCTTCTCTCTCTCTCCAGCCAGTGCCAATATCTGCAACGTGGTCCTGATGCGGTACGGGGAGCTGGAAGAAGGGATCGATGTCCTGGATGGTGATGGCAACCTCGTGGGCTCCTCTAGGATCGCAGCCAGACATGTGGGTCCTCCTGGGGCTCAGGAGGCAGAGCATGGGGGCAGGGTGGGGGGGGACAGCCACAGGGAGGGTGCTGGTTTCCCATAAATGTTTTCATTCCTCAAAGACTTGCCCATAGCACCCTTGCTTTGTCCTCTTAATCTCTCCTCCTCACCCCCTCCCACCTGCCATCTGGATGAGCCCCAGCCTGGAGGCCTGGTCCAGCCATGCCTGTCCCCTAGACATCCCAGTTTCTCTCCAAGTGTCCTCTCCTCACCAATGTGACCTTCCCCATCTCTCATCGCAGCCCCCCAGGACCCGGGTTCTCTGATCCGTTCATTGGTGAGGGCAGAACAGACCCCAGAGCTTTCCCTTCCTTCCCCGGGACCCTGTCCCCTGAGCTTTCTCGTCCTCCTTGGTAAGATGAGGGAGTGTGGGCACGGGTGCTTTGTGGGTCTGTGCTAATAAGCACTCCTGCACTTGACGCCTCCCTGGGGAGTGAGGAGTGAGTGCGCTAAGGTGTGGGATTTCAGGCTTGAGGCCTTGTGGGTGGCTGGAGACGAATGTTTTGTTACGGGAAGGCCCTTTCCCACCTCTGGTTTCACCCGCCTCACCCACTCCAGCAATTGTAATATTTTGTAACTCCAGTATGCTTGTATCCAGCCCTCTTCCCAGTGGTGATCAGTGGCTCTCCCTGCTCTGGCTTCCTAGTGCTGGGACAGGGGGGTTCGGCTGTGAGGTAGCCAAGCATTTCTGCTCCGGGCCCTGCGTCTCCTCAGCTCCCACAGGGGCCCGAGCCTCACCTCTGTTAGGGCGGCCTCCTCTATAAGCCTCCGCGTAGGAAGACCCTCTGTCATCCAGCCCTCCCCTCCCCACTGTTCCGGGGGAAGTGAGTGCCCATCTAAGGCGCTGAAAGGAAGGGGGTCAGGTGGCCAGTGCCCATGCTGCGCCCTCTGCTTCCTGCACAGCAGAGGCTCTGGGCCCCCTCATTCCCGTTTGGGAGGGAGGCTGGAGGGACCCTCTCCCAGGCCTTCCTGAGGCTGGTCACCAAGGACACAGTTCCTGGGAGAAATGTCCAACCCTGAGCCTGTCATCAGAAGGGACTTAGCCTCAGCTTCCTACCTGGTACCAACCTCCTCTCTAGCCCTATACTCTTTCTTGACTTGCTGTGAGGAAGGCTGATGTTGATGGTCCCCTTCATGGTCCAAATGGCAGCTGGGGGCTCCCAGTCGTTCCCGGAGGGCCCAAGCCTGTGGGGTTAAAGGGACTCCCCACAATGACCGGCAGAGTGCCATGAGCTGTGCCCTGACCGGGCCCCCTGCCGAGAATCCCAGGGGAGTCCCAGATCCAGGCCCAGGCAGGGCCCACGGGGAGACTCACGGACACTCAGCGGAAGTGCCTCTCCCCGGTCACCAGGAAAGCTGCCTCCTCCTCCTCGGGTCTTGGTCTTCAAGGGATGTCAGAAAACAGCAATTCCCAGAGTCTCTGTCCCCCTTCGGCACAGGCCCAGCTCTTTGCTGGGATCCTTCCAGGCCTGCTTAGATGTTGGAGCATCTCAAATTCTCCTGCTGCTTCCCCCCAAGACCGTGCACCTGCCACCCACCCAAAGCACCCCCTTGGGCACTTCTGTGTCGCTGCCCCACCCACACATGTGGCAGGTGACAGGATCTGCTTCTCCAGTGTGTGTGATGAGAAGATGGGGGTGGCTTTTCTCGGTTGTTGGAGTATGGCTTCGTGAGCAAATCCATGAATTAGTCCGCTCAACCAGACCTGCTCAGCAGCGATGCACACGCCTCAGGGCTCTGGGGTGGGATTGGCTGCCAAGCGGCTGTGCCCAGACCAGGGAGCCCCACTCACCACAGCCTCTGCTTGCCCCTCAGGCCCTGCTGGAGACAGCGCTGACGCGAGTGGTCCTCCCCATGCCCATCCTGGTGCTCCCTCCGATCGTCATGTCCATGCTGGAGAAGTGAGTTGGGGCAGCCAGGACGGTGGGGCCACCACTGGGCAGGAGAGGAAGGGAGGGGACTGCTTGCCCAGGTCAAGGGATGGGATGGAGGTAGGGGCAGTTTATTCAGACTCTCCTGGTGCTGGAATCTGTGAGAATTCATGGACTTTAACTGTGCAGGACCCCATGCTAGGTGCTGGGGAGGCTAGCCCTGCCCTGAAGAACTGGAGATTCTGGCGTGTGTGAGTCTGTGTATGCATAGTGTGTGTGTGTGTGTGTGTGTGTGTGTGTACATGCACTATTGCTGCACAGGCAGGACCAGTTGTGAAGAGAGTCCGAGGACTAACTATGGAGCTAGCACCACCCCTTCCAGGCACCCACCATGAGGCATGTCACTGCCGCGGAGCCTCAGTTTCTCCATTTCTAAAACATGGACAGTACCAACCTCCCTGCCTGCCTCAGAGGAATGCTCTGAGAACACAAGCTTGCCATGACTGGAGAGAAAGGGAACACAATAACAAAACAATGGTAGAGCGATTGTATTAATTAATGGGTGTGAAAGGAAGTTGTGATGACTGAAATGCTACTGGAAGGAGAAACTGGGGGTGGGGGGGAGGCAGGGCCCATCTTCACGTGGTTTGGGCAGGATTAGGGTGAATCCAGGAGGAAAGAGTGGGGAAGGGTCGAGGTGGGGGGAACAAGATAAATAAAAGCCAGGAGGTGCAGACCCCTGGGGTGCAGGCAATACAGAGGTGACAGCTGTCTCGTCCTGGGGGTCCACCTGGGAAGAGCTCAGTTGGGCCTGGGGGCAGTATAAGATAAGGGAAGGGTTGGGAGTACCCCCTCTGGGGTTCTGGGGCAGGATGTTTTCCTCAGCATGGAGACCTTCTTATTCCCACAACACGAATGATAATAACAGCTAATATTCACCAAGTACTTGACTGCATCCCAGTCCTCTCAGCCAGGCCTCTGCCCACATCACATCCCAAAGAGGCCCTCACTGACCACCCCATGGAGCTAACAGACACCCCCTCTCCCCTCCCATTGCCTTATTTTTATTCACAGTACTTAGCAATATCTGAGATTCTTTACCTGGATGTCAATTACCTGTCCGCTTCACTAGAATGTAACCTTCACAAAGACAAGTAAATCCCTTTTATTTACCGCCCTGCAAAGCATCTAGCACAGTTCCCAGCACATAGGAGGTGCTCCGTGTTTGTTGAATGAACGAATGAATGAATGAATGAATGAATGAATGAAATGAAGAGAATCATTTAACCTTCACAACAGCGCCATGAGGTACATATGGCACCTGGTTTTACCATATTCCATGAGGAAAGGAAGGCGAAGGTTTTATCATCTGCTTACAGTTGTACACTGGGACATGGCAGAGGCAGGAGCGGCCCAGGACTGTGGCTGCAAAGCTGTGCTCTTCCTGCCACACTGGCTGCCTCTTGGGTCCTCAGGTCACGTCACATCGCCAGCACATCTTTGGGTCCTGCCCTGCATGCAGACTGGGGAAGAGCAGAGGTGGGGGCCTGACCTCAGAAAGCCTGTATCATGATACGGGAGGTGGGTAGACTCTCACACAGGTCAGCTGCAGGTGGGATGGGCACTGTGTGAACAGGATCAAGGTGACCTTGAGGGGAGGGAGCACTGTGGGCCCAGCAGCAAGGAAGGCTGGTCCCGAGAAGGGCTGCCATTGACTTTGAGAGCAAAATGGGACTTTTGCAGGAGGGAGAGCCTTCTGGGCAACACGTGGGCCTGTGGTATAGACATCAAGGAGTCCAGCCCAACAGAAGCAAAGGGTGCTCCCCCCTTACACCTCCCCCTCTCCTCCCCCCTGCGAGGGTAAGGGCGGAGCACCTGGTCAGGGCATGGAATGTTGAGATCCGGGATATAAGACAATTAATCTCATATGTAAATCGCAAAACTAAACAGATCCTGGGGAGGCAATTGCTTCAGTGCCCCTGAGCCTTGTATAGGAGCTGCCTTGTGAACTGAGGCTGTCCCCAAATGCCAGCCACTGCAGTGCACAAGGACACCACAGAGAAATCGGGAAGGTAGGGCTTCTGTCTTCTAGATGGCCGAGTCCTGAGCCTGGAGTTTCCTGGGGGAAGATGCCTTCCCGGCTGGCATCTGAGCTGAGTTTATAGAAAGTGCAGTGACCATTAGTGCCCCATTTGTTTGGAAGGCGAAGGCGGGTGGGCTGGTTCTAGTGCTGCACCTCCCTCGCCTGGGATCTGCCCAGAGTCTGGCTGCCATGGGTCTGCTCCGCTCAAGGTCCAAAGAAGCCCCTACAGACAGGTTGGCTTTGTGCTTGGCTGGTCCGTCCCTGAGGCCTCTTGGACAGTCTTTGGGGAGAAGGAAGAGTCCAGCCTGGCTTTCCCCAGGAATATCAAAATGAAAAAGGCCCAGTTTGTGCCCTCAAAGACTTACTAATTCACGGACGGATATGGGGGAACCTGCAAGACTGGGCGGTGGGAGGGCCAGCGTAGCAGCGTCTGTGAGACTCCTGGTAGGAAATGAACTCTGGGTTCTTGCTCTGTCACTATTGGGCTGATTTGGTTCAAGAGGCTCCCTCAGCCTCAGTTTCCCACCTGGAGGATGCAGACTCTGCCAGCTTCTCCACTTTGTCCCTGGGGGCCTGGCATCTGGCAGGCCCTTGGCTCCTTGCAGGGGCCCCACTGAGCACCCCATGATCTTCCCATGTGGAGTGCTAGTGGCAGGGCCCTGATGAGGAGGGGTGGGGAGGTGGCCCCACCCTCAGCGAGGGAGCCAGAGGAAAAAGACAAAAGAACACTTACCAAGCAGCCTGCTTGCAAATTAATGGAGCGCAAACTCGAACTGCTCCAAGCGCCGAAGGAATGCACAGCAGCGGGGAGGGGAGCTCTTCGCTGTGTGTGGGGCTGGGCCCAGCTCACTTCGCCTGTGGCCTCAGTTTCTCCTCTCTGCAACGAGCCCTCTGACCTGCCTGAAGTCCTGGATTTCCTGCTAGGAGAGAGTGGGCCCCAGACGTCCAGGTGTCCCTGGCCTTGAGACCGAAAGGAAAGGTGTCTGAAGTCAGGAGCAGAGGAGCCTTAGCTCCCAGCCCACGGTGCGGGCCTCCCTCTGAGGGTGCCCATTCCCCAGCGCGCACACATCCTCTCAGCGGGCACAGCCTCACCGCAGAGGAGGAGGCTGGTATTAGACCCCAGGCTGGGAGATTGGGAGATAGTCTCCCTAACTCCCAGGCCAGTGCGGGGGGCTCTCTGCCCTCAGCCCCCCACCCCCGCCCCTGGAGTTCACACCCCTCCCCCCCCCCCCTCCCAGGCTGGGTTTCAGCTGGGCCTGGGGTTCAGCTCACACCTTCCATGGTGGTTCCTGAGGCCGCTCCTGCCTCCTTCATTCCTTGGGATCCGGGTCTTTCCTTTCTCCCAGTCAGTCGCACATCTCTCCATCTGCATATTTTAATTCCCCCAGCTGCCTTTCCAATCCCTCCCTGCCATTTCCCACCTCTCCTCCCCTCCCCCTGTCCTGCTGTGTTCACTCCAGTGCCTGCATTGGGCTGGGACTTCTACGGAGCCTCCTGCTAGGCTGCAGCCTCAGGCCTCCCTCCTTCCTGGACTTTCTGAGCCCCCTTCCCAGTGGGGACTGCAGCCAGCCACCCTGAGAGAGAACCCAGGGTCACGGGCCCACATAGAAGTGGGACTGTCTGGAGTTCCCAAGGATGAGTTCGTGGCCTGCCCCTCACCTGCCACTTGCTTTCTCCCTGACACCTTCCTTGTCCTCAGCGAGCCCTGGGGCCTGAGGTCTTGCCTGCCTTCCAGAGCCTCGCGGAGCTGGGCTCCAGGTCTGTGTGCAAGTCTGGAGGGTGAGCCGCTGCTCTGCTGGAGAAGTTGATCCTCATTAAACAGGTCTCGGGGCCCATCTCAGCCTTTCTCCTGGCCCCTCCATGCTCCTGTGGAAGCCCAGGAGGCCTGGGGCTGAGTCCATGGCTGGTGGGAGGCTTGCGCGGAGAAGGAGAGCCTGGGGCCAAGGGAGAGGTCAGATGGGCTTAAGTTTGATTCAGGCGCTTTTGTCCTGCAACTCTTGATGCTGTGGAAACTTCCCTCTCCAGCAACTCCATTCGGGCTTAATTCAACAGCTGGACGGATCTTGAGGTCTGGGCAGGTGGGAAGGGCAGGCGGATCCCCCCTCTTTCCTGCACATACAAGGGCGATGATAACGCACAATTACGCAGCACTTACTCTGTCCGGGCCTTTCACTTGCATAGAGTTGACAAGTAACTGGATCTTACTGGTCCCTTAGCAGGAACATCCTGGACCAGGGTTTCTCAGAAGTGACTAGGGTCGATCAGCTGTTTTAGACTCATGAAGGTTGTTTGAAATGCAGGTTCCCAGGTGCTGTGCCAACTGACTCAGGATTTAATGGGGAAGGGGCCCTTGGGTGTCTGCATTTTCAATCAACTGCCTAGACATCAAGTTTGAGAACTGCTGCTCCCTAGTCGCTGTCTGCTCAAGGCCAAGTGCTCCTGGGATTCTTGTCCCAGGAGGTGAAGGTGGTGTGGGGTTTACCTGCCCCCACTGAGGCCCTGCCCCCAGGAGGGCCTCTCACCTGCCAGTGGCCACAGGCAGTCCTGCTCTGGAGGGGCCGGGGCAAGAGCCCGGATTATATCGTCTTTATGCCAGGAGCGAGTCGCAGGCCTGTGGAAGCTGACACAGTGACTGAGGTCAGACTTAGCCCACCCAGCATCCCCTGGCAAATCGTCCAGTCATCCATCCTGCTAGCGCACCCTACCCTGGACCTCCCCAAGCAGATGCTCAGGGTCTTCACCATACAATGCGGTGGACAACTGAAGGAGTATTTGCCAGTTGGTATGCCCCCAATCTGTGTGGACAGCTCTTTTTGTCATGGAGCTGGGGGACCCCAGGCCTGGAGGGAGGTTTTTTATACCGCTCTCCTGCCCAGGAATCCCATCTTCGAAGCTTGTCCTGGAGAGTGGGTGTCAGCTGTGACATGCAGGCGATGAAACTTGGGTCGTGAAGGCGGGAGCCAGGAGCAGCACGGGGTGGCAGCACTTGCAGGGAGTCAGGAGTCCAGGCAGCAGGCAGCTGGCCTCCAGCAGATCTAGCCTTGGCCTTGGGCAAGTCACTGCCCCTCTCTGTGGCTCTTGGATTGAAGTTGGTGAAATAGTCAGGGGGCTATGTTCTGTTCCCACACACAGAAGGGGGTCATCTCCTCCCAGCTGTGTGTATATATGTGTGCGTATACACGGGTATGCACATATATGGGTATGTGTTCACGCGTATATACATGTATGTGCCCATGTGTGTGTGGTCTGACTCCTCCCCTGCACTTGGCACCTACTCTGGTTTGTTTGCTATTTCATCATGTGCTGCCTTCAAAGGTGATCTTACTCTCCTGTGTGTCTCCCCAGGCACAGGGACGACAGCCTCCTCTGTCATGTTCCCCGCATGTGGCCTTCTTTGCACAGGGCTGGATGTACAGTGGGGTGTGGGAACAAATGCTCATAAATGATTTATGGTTGAGAGTTCAACCAGCAATGTCCTTCAGGGCAGTGCTTGGGGGCCGGGGGCCGCTTGGGGAAGACCCAAAGACAGAGTTCCACCTCACCCATTTAGCCCGGAACCATGCGGCCCTGGTCCTGCATTCTGATGGGACCCATTGTGGTGACCCGGGGCTGCTCATCCTGTCTCCGCTCTCACGGGCTGCCTCCTCCTCTCCCCACAGGACAGCTCTCCTGCAGGCGCGTCCCCGGCTGCTCCTCCCTGTGCAAAGCCTCGTGTGCCTGGCAGCCTTCGGCCTGGCCCTGCCTCTGGCCATCAGCCTCTTCCCACAGATGTCAGAGGTCAGTGAGGGGAGCGGCTAAATGGCGGGACGGGTGGATGTAGTTAGGCCATTAGTTAACAAATATTTGTTCAGCGCGACTCCTTCACAGTGGGCTAGGTGCTGGGGTTAGAACCGTGAATGAGACAAACATCTCTGAGCTCAGGGTGAAGCAGTGAGCACAACAATGAAATGGGGAATAGAAAATGAAGGAGTGTTAGGGTGGGACCAACTGAGCTGGATGTGGGAGGAGATAGTGGGGAGCCCCAACAGAGCCTTGAGGAATGGGGCATTTTCTGGGCCCTGGAGGAAGGGCTAGAGTTGGCTGGGCACACAGGTCACCTGGGGTGAAGGCAGCATATAGCATGTTCCAGAGCTGATCAAAGTCTGCAGCTGGAGCAGAGAGTGGAGCAAGATGAGGTGGGTCAGGTGCAGACTTGGGAGCCAATGCAGAGAGTCGTTGTCATTAGAAGGAAAGGCTGTGCAAAGCAGGACCCCAGGTGCTGATTTTGAACAGTCCCCCCGGCTGCATGGCACGGCTGGGTTGGAGCTGTGGGGGAGAAGCAGCCATCAGGAGGCTGTGGCGGGCCTCCAGCGAGAGATGATGGCGGCTTGGACCGGGCTGCTGGCAGTGGGCATCGAGAGAAGTGGGTCCTTTCCGAGAGAGTTAGGAGGCAGCTTCGTGAGAATTGAGGAGCTGCATGTGGTGGGAGGGAAAGGGAGCTGCAGGATGTGTGCCCGGTTTCTGGTTTTGAACAACCAGACAGATGTAGGTACCACGTGATGAGATGGAGGCACAAGGGGGGACTGGTTTGCATTGGATGGATATGTGGGGCTTGAGGAGGCTGGGGGAGTTGGCGGTGGGTCTGAGAGACAGAAGTAGGACCACCAACATAAGAGACGGAATGGAATCGAGGGGGCAGTGGGATCCTCGATTTCCACCTCGATTCCCACAGGTGAGCCTGTGGAGAAAGGAGGTCCTCAGGTCCTCAGGTAGGGATGGTGACTAAGGATGAGTGACCAGGGAGGCAAGGACAAAGCCAAGTGGGATTCGGGGCTGGTGGGCCGATCGCAGAGTCAGACGCTCCGGAGAGGTGGAGCTCCGGGAGGTTGAAGAGTGTCTGGGTGTCTCAGGCAACGAAGGCAAACCCTGACCCAAGGGGCAGGTCCAGCTGAGGGGTGAGGAACCGGGTGGCAGGGCGGAATGCTTGGCATCAAGGGAAAAGAGAAACAGACCCACAGCTGGAACAAGGTGTGGGATCAAAAGAAGCTTTTATTTATTTTCCCCTTTTTATTTTTAAAAACTTTTTGGTTGAATTTATTGGGGTGACATTGGTTAGTAAAATTACATAGGTTTCAGGTGTACAATTCTATAATACATCATCTGTAGATCGTATTGTGTGTTCACCATCCCAAGTCAAGTCTCCTTCCATCAGCATTTATCCCCCCTTAACCCTCTTCTGCCTCCCTCAGCCCCCTTCCCTCTGGCAATCGCCATACTGTTGTCTGGGTCTATGTGTATCCCTATGTTATTTACAATAGCCAAGATTTGAAAGCACCTAAATGTCTATAGTAAAATGAGCAGATAAAAGAGCTGTGCTACATGTACACAATGGAATACCACTCGGCCATGAAAAAGAAGGGAATGTTACCCTTTGCATAGATAGACCTGGAGAGCATTGTGCTAAGTGAAATAAGCCAGTCAGAGAAAGACAAGTACCATATGATTTCACTCATGTGTGGGATTTAATAGACAAAATAAGCTAACAAACAAAATAGAAACAGATTCATAGGTATTTCCCTTTTATAAACGGGAGAAAGTGGCATTTGTATATACAAAAAGAACACACCAAGAGAGAAGTGGAGAAAGAGGATGGAGAGCAGAGTCTGTGAAGTGGGGGATGGGGATTCAAGGGGGTCACTTTGACAGGGAGAAAGCCCTCCCCACCTCAGCAGGGGGAAGCAGATACAGTTGGGGTGGGGTTTAGGGGTGGAGAGGTTGAGGAAGTTGTTCTGATAGCTTCTGGTCTGTATTCTCATGACTGAGCAGAGAGGAAGCAAGAGGGTAGGGAAAGGGAAGGTCAGAAGTGTGAGACTGTGGAGAAGCTTCTAGACATTCAGAGAGTGAGTGGGAGAGACAGCTGACCGAGGAAGTCAGAGAGGTGCGGGGTGGGGGGTGGTCAGCAGAGGGGAAGCTGAGGGGGGACACAGGCCTATGGCTGTGGGAGGGGCCTGTCCACCTAGAGATGCTGGGGGGCAGCTCTGGGCACCACAGGGCTCGCTCAGAGGGTTTTATCTGCCCGGGTGGGGCCTGAGGGAGGTTGGTAAGGGGTCGGGAGAAGGTGTGGGCCCTGGCATCTCAGGGGGTGGAGGGGAAGGTGGGCAAGCAAGCTGATGGGAAAGCAAGGTGTGAGGCGGTCAGAGAGTGGACGGTGTGTGGAGTCACTGAGCTCCAGCAGATGGAGGCTATGGCTGGAAATGGGCACTTCTGAAGCTGCTGTTGCAGAACTGACCCTGCCCTACCCTCGAGAAACGGTGGGAGGGTATGGGTGCCCAGAGGGAAGTTGGAGAAGGTGAAAATTAGGGTCCTGGTGTTAGGACTGGCCTGTGAGGACTGGGACCAGGGTCTTAGAGCAGGAGTGGGTGATCCAGCCTGTAGGCCCTGCAGTCCTAGGAGGGTGAGCACTGAGCCCCAGAGTTTTAAAAGGAAGCTATGAGGTGATGGGGCTCCTATCTTGGGGCCAGCCGACATCGGGACGGCAAGCCTAGTATGTGATCTGTGCCCACAGGGCCCAGCCTTGTCATGAAGCCAGGGACACCCCTCCTCTCTCCTTTCCCACCCCCCATGGAAGCTGCACAGCTATTACCTGGTGCCTGGGGCCTCCACATGGAGCCCAGGGCTGCAGGTTGTCTGGAAGGTCTAAAGGTGGAGGGAGGGCACTTCTCAGGGGCCCTGGCATCCCCCTCCTGGAGGGCTGAGCCAGGCACTCCCCGAAACCACTGCATCTCTCTGTATAGTTGGGCTGAGTCTGCTGTTCTAGAGGGTCCAAGTGCCCCGTGTGCTTGGAGGCACCACTGTGGTCAGTTGTTTCAAGCAGCCCTCACAGCTCCCCCTGTCTGCACCGGGGAGGGACCCAGGGCCCACAAGCCCAAGGTACAGAACCCGAGACTGTGCCTGTTGAAAGGACTGTAAAGGCCCTGGTTTACCATCCTGCTGACTCTGCTGGGACAGGAGGCCCAGAGCAGCCCCGGGACCAGCCCGCAGTCACAGAAGTCAGGGCTGTCATGGAGGAAACCCCAGAGCTCCCAGGAGGGGCTGCATCTCCTCGCTCAACCCCTGACCTACCTACGAGCAGTGGAGAGGAGCTGGCGCTGCCCTGCAGCGGGGAGGCATCAGGAAGCTGTGGGTCCTGATGGGTGTTCCTCTGGGGCAGATAAGGGGCAGATGGCAGGAGACGGTCTCGGTGAGCAGTGCTGGCCTCACAGAGGTTCCGTGTCTGAGCGCAGGCTCCTGTCATCTCCCAGGCCTGCCTCAATAGGTAGAGTTCTCTGGGTGTCTCATTGCAACCCAGGCTTCTTTCTCTAGACTGGGAAGAATGTAGCCATTGCTCAGTAAGGTTGTTCCCTGGGAGAGCAGGTAGAGATGTGATTTCTCAGCGCCCCCTCCTCACCTGAATCAGCCCCAACAGGATGCAGGTGGGCCTGGGCATAATGGGGTGTTTTGATTCCTGTCTGTGACCTACAGTACCAAGGCCATCAGCCAGTTGGCAGAGAGGACCTTGTCCCTTCTCCCCCCCATTCATCCTCCCAATTAATTCTCTCTAACAAGGCACTGCTTCTGCCATAGGGGGATCATGTCACGCATCCCAGAAGCCAGTGGGATTTGCCACAATAAGTCTGGACTTGCTTGGGCTGACCCAACCTTGCCAAGAGCCACCAAGGTTGTCAACAGGAGTAATCGCGGGAACACTAATGAATTAATTAGGGAACTTGGAAATTGCACTTAGGAACTGGTTCCTAGCCTGGCTGGCCTTGGTGTGTGGTGTTTGGCACGAGGCTTTCAACCCACTAACCCCAGAGGCCGAGAGAAGTTCCATCGCCGGCGAGAGTCTTGCCTGCCCTTTTCCAATCAGTATTTCTGCCTATTGAAATGGTGCTAATTTTTAAATAAAAATAGCAATAATAATAATAGCTACCATTTACTAACCATCAGCTATGCCAGGCAGCATGCTGGGAAACTCTGCACGTCTTGCTGTGTTCAGCCTCCCTGATGCCCTTGAAGGATGTTACTAGACAGTTAGATGGATGCATCTCGGGCTCTGGGGAGCCATGATGGCTGGAGACACGGAACTTTAGGTGCTTGGGGGGAACTGAAGTTGAGGAAGGGGTGAGGTCACTGTGTGGGGGACAAAAGGCATCCAGAGCAGCCAGGGGCAGAGGGAGAATCCCTATGGAGTGGCTTCATGGATGCTGAGGACAAGGGTATGTCAAGGAAGAGGTTGCTCTCTGCAAGTGAGCTGCTGCAGAAGGGACTAGAAGCCGAGGAGACTTGGAAACTGGGTGATTAGCTGGGCCTGGTGGTGTAGCAGGCAAAATGGTAGTCAAGTTTCCCTCTGTTTAAAGAAGTTGGCTCAGGGATGGCAAACGACTGGAGAATAGCAAAGGAAGTTTTATTCACTGGGTGTTCGGTTGAGAGTTGGGAGCCTGGAGAGAAGACAGTGTGGGGGTGCCTGGGTCCAGTACGTGGAGGAGTCTGGTTGGCTGGGGTGGGGAAATAGGGGTCCAGAATGTGACAGTCTTATGAGGCCAGTACCATTGGCTTACAAGTGAAGAAACTGAGGCATACCAAGGTTAGGTTCCTTGCCCAATGTCCAAAGTTGGTAGTGATGGGTGAGCTCTGGACCCACAGAAGGATTCTGTTACCCTCCCCTGCCCACCCCACCTCACTATGAAACAAGAAGACCCAAGTCCGAGGCCCAGATGACTCCCCTCCCACAACCCTCCTTCCCTTCATGGGGAAACCATGTTCGTATCCTCAGGGACCTTCTGGAGCAGGTGTTAGTGCCTTTGTTCTCTGACCCAGAGCTGTGGGCTTGCCTGGCAGACCAGCAGGTGGGGCAGGAACCTCCTTAGGAACCTGAGCACCAGAACATGGGCATAGGGCTGGCCTCCCGTCCAGGCCCCAGCCGTGTTGCCACGCAGGCAATATGGGTCTGCCCTGGCGGACCCTGTGACCTGCACATTAAGGCGTTGGGGCATTGGCCAAGGCTAGCGCAGCCAGGCCATGCCCAGGCATCAATGGGCCCGTCGCACCCAGAGTCTATTCCCCAATCATAGACACTGGGGTGCTTTCCCCTTCCTCCTGTAACGGGGAGGGACCTCTAAAGCCCCCAGTCTCAGGGAGCCTCTATTCCATGGGGCGGACGCAAGCCCAATAAACAAGAAATGTCAGGCCAGGCAGGTTGTGGAGGCCGCTATGGCATGGCAGGTCCTGATTGTGATGGTCTTTCCGGCCCTGCCCTCACTGGGAATTGAAAATCTTGTCTTCTAGGCAAATGTGGTCATTTGACAAAGAGTGTCAGTTCTCAGCCTTAGGGACACCCTATGTATTGAGGGAGTGAGAAAGGAACTGAGGAGGGAGATGGGACACAGGAAACACACAGCACCAGAGTACACATGTGAGGTGAGACAGATCCTGGAGCTCATCAGGGAGGACTTCCTGGAGGAGGAATCATTTCTAGAATAGTTACACACACACACACACACACACACACACTCACTCACTTGGGTCCCTCAAGGGAGATGTTCAGGGTCCAGTCTCTGGGCCCACGGGTTTTGCTGCCGAAAGAGGCTGGGCCAGGGAATGGGGAATGTCCCTCCAACTCTGACAGCCAGTGTCCCTATCTGGGAGCACATCTAATCCTGTTTAATGAACCTCCTGTCTCCCAGAGCAAGAAGCAGTACCTTGGCCAAGACCCCCTCCCCGCATCCCTGCCTATTTCTGTTTCTGTTTGTCTTTGTGCCTCTTTTTCCCCTCCTGGGTTCCTCTTGGGCTCCTCCCCAGCCCCATTCCCCTCACCCCCCCCCCTACTCTTCCCCTGGGAGCTCGGGGGCTGGGGAATGGGGCTGCACATACAAGCCGGAGCCATTGTTCCACAATCTGTTTTTGTCTTCATCTTGTTGGCAGGCGGCAGGAGAGGAGCAAAAGGTTAATGAGGCACTGTGCAGCGGGATTACCGCGTGAACGGCAAGCGGCGGGCGGCCGAGCCAGCCGTGTGACAGGGAACTAATTAGGAGCAGTTTAACAGGAGGAAAAAGTGAAATCTCCTCTTCACCAACTGTCAATAATTAGCTGATTTGGTGAGGTTGAAATATGTCCACAGGAAAAGGTGGGGCTCCTCTGTGGATGAGTGAGGCTCAGGGGAGTGGGGGCCACTGTGGGGACTGTCCTGACCCCTGAGGTTGGTGTTGCCCCATGTCCCCCAGGCCTGCCCTCCTAGGGCTGGCATCTCTTAGCTTCGTGATCTTGGTCTTGACCTCCAAGACCTCAGTTTCCCCAGCCAGAAGATAAGGTGCTGGAACTCAGTTTCTTCCTGGCTCCGCCCATTAGAATTCTGGAAGTGAATCCGGGAGACCAGGACCTGGTCCTAAAGCGGGGACTGCTGGCAGCAGGCTGTGTGGCCTGAAGTCTGATGCTGACACTCGCTGTCTTGTCCGAGAGCCACCTTCTGGGGCCCAGCATGGCTGGAGAATGTGTCGAATTATGAATGGGCAGAGCCTAGCCTTTCTCAGTACACCACTCACTGGGCTTCCTGAGGCCTCCAACCAGCCACAGGGGCTGGGACGGGGCGCAGAAAAGAGGGGGCTGCGTGCCTCTGGCTGGGCTGCGGGCTGTCCAGAGGAGTGTGTCTCTCTTCCCCACATCAGCTCTGCAGGAGCCCAGTGGGACCAAGAAGTCAGGTTCTCTGGCAGCCAGGATTGTATCCTGTTGGGCCTGTTTGCCCTGTGTTTGTGGGTTTGTTGGCTCCTGCCCTTTGGCCTTCCTTGACACCTCAGCTGGGGACCCCTCCAGTTTCTGCCAAACATCTTGACTGGAAGAAGAGACATCGTCAGAGCCCCCAGGGCTTCCTGCTCAGAGCCTCCAAGGCAGCCTTGTAACCCCCCACCCCTCCTTCTCAGCCTGGCCCCTCCTCACTGCAGCCCCAGAGTGTCCAGGGCCCTAGAAGCATGTTCTGAGGACGGCTCAGGCCCACTTCACAGCCTCCTACCATTCACAAGCCACATCTTGCCCTGACCCCAGAGGGTGGCTTAGAGTCTAGGCCCAGGTGGTACATGGGATACCTGAGGGTCAGGCTTAGCCACCCCCTTCTCCCACTTTATCTCCTACTCCTCCTTTCTTCCCCTCCAGCTTTCCGAGTTAAGAAACCAAGAGGCATGGAGTCCCTGTACAGGAAAAGAATATGGATACTCCAGTGGGTACCAGAATGTCCACCATCTCTCTTCCCATGGTGGTTTTGATGAACCAACTTGGCTGGGAGCTGTGACCCACCCAGAAGCAAATGGTTGCCTCTCTTACTCTGGAAAAGCATGGAAAAGCATGTGAACTCCCAACCAAGAGTCGGGAATGAGCTCAGGTCTTCATTCAAGCTGTTCTATAAATGACCCCTCCTCCAGGAAGTCCACCCTGATGAGCTCCACCAGGATTTGTTTGGCCTCATACATGTAGACTCTGGTGCTGTGTGTTTCCTGTGTCCCATCTCTCTTTTATGTCCCATCTCACTTTCTCCTTCCCTTAATATACAGGGAGTCCCTAAGGCTGCAAACTGGCACCTAATGCAGGTCTTTATCAACACCTAATGCAGAGTGTGGGTCCTATGGGCTCACCTTGACTTTGTTGGTTCCTACTTCTCCTGCTCCTCAGGGTTGATGTGAGGCCAGAGACAATGCCCAGGGGACATTATGTTTCCCCTGAGCCCATAGGTGTTCACCATCCCCCAGAGTAAGGGCCTCCTCCCCTTCAATCTCAAATCTCCACCTTTGCTTAGAGGTGTTTGTTTGGGGTTTTTCTCATTTACTGGTTTAATCAGTCCTTACTGAACTCCAAAGTGGGCTATTTTTGCCATCAGAAATCTGCTGCCTCCCCGCCCGCTGCTTTCTTGGAGTTTGCCTACAGGACCCCCCAGGAGGATGGATGGGAATGGCAACGCTGCTTGGAGCCCAGGAACGCCAACGCCACCTGTCATACTGCCTGTTCCCCACACCCCCAACCCACACCTGTGCGTGCACAGAGGCACACGCTTGAACTTGCACACACATGCCCCTGACAGGCCTCAGCAGGGCTGCCTCTCAGCCTGTCCCTCCTGGTTTTTTCTAGGACCTTCTAGAACACCTCAGTGAATTCAGGACAGGGCAGGAGGAAACTTGGTTGTGCAAAGCTTCTGTTGAGAAGGTTAAAAGCATCGATATGTGCGAAGTGTTTAGCCTTGTGAGCCATGAGGAGATGCAGGCGGCAGGACTGGGCCTGGGCTCCGGGATAACTGCAGGGCCCTCCCCGCCTTCCTCACGTAGAATCCCACTGGATTTCTAAATCGCCAAAGGGCTCTCCCATCCGTTTCTTGATTTATCCTCATCCCAAACCCAAGAGTAGAAAATCTTCCCACTGCACATATGAAAAAACTGAGGCCCTTAGGACAGAAAATGGTTCTGAAATGGGTCCACCAGAGGGCACTCAGGAACAAAGCTCCAAAATGGGAGGGGGCGGGGGGGGGTGGAGAAGGAGGGGGTCTGAGCATCCACTGGGTGCACATCGCACAGCAGAGAAGGAAAAAGATAAGACAGGATTCCTGCTCTTGGCGAGCTCAGTTCAATTTGATTCAACTTTCATCGAGGGCCTATACTGACAAGGTGCAGGAATGCTGAGCTGTCTCGAGTGGCTCACACTGGGCTGAGGTGGGGGACTGCTGTGTTCACATATGGTTAGTGTACACATTGGCCTACGACTGGGGATGTGATGGAGATGGGAATACCAGTAAGTGCCAGGGGTACCAGAAGTGGCAGCATGGATTTGGTTTGAGAAGATCAGGGGAGGCTTCCTGGAGGAGGCAGCCTTAAAAGATTAGGATATAGCTGGACTCAGGCCTCGAAGCCTAAACATACAATGTACTGGAAATAGAGAGCAGCCAGTGATTGATGAACCTGGAGAAGGTTCCAGAAGGCCTTGAGTGTCCAGCCAAGAAGGCTGACATTCACTGGGAAGCCAGTGGGAACCCAGAGCCAGCCCCAGAGGCTTGACACAGGGTTCTAGGCTCGGGCCCCAGCTATTCCTCAGCCCCAGCCTAATACCCCTACACACCAATCAGGACAACTTCCCCAAAGGTGGGGTCTGGATGTGTGTGTCTGATCAAGACCCGAGGTCCACCCCACCCTGGTGAGAAAGGGTGGGATGTGGCTGCCCAGGAGGCAAGTTGGTGCCAGGCCTGGCAGAGGCCTCAGGCACACAGGGTCAGCCAGGTTCCAGCCTGGGCATTGGACCCCACGTCGATGTCGTCGCCACCTGTGGACCCTCAGAGGCCCAAGCCCTTGGCCAGGAGCAGGAGGCGGCTTTGAACAATGCCACAGGGTCACGCGGAACACCCCAGCCCCCAGCCCTGTGCCTTTGAAAGTGAGGCAGAAAAGTCACCAGAAAAAAAGGCAAGGAGGAGGAAGTGCTTTGTAGTAGTAAAAGCCCCTGAGAATGGGGCACAGGCTGCGGATCCAGTTTCCTGTTTATGTCTCGCACCTTAGCTCCAGGTTCAAATATGTAAACTATCTGCTGGCCGCTGGCTGCAGGTGTGTGTGCTCTGAGGCTGCAGAGGCAGAGGGTGGCCCCAGATGCATTCCTGACTCGGGCCCCCCACCCAAGATGCGCCAGGGGACAGAGGCAAATAGCTCAGGGTTAACCCTTCCCCTGCCACACAGGAAGGCTGCCGGGACCAGCTAGGCCTTGGGGGCGAGGGGTGGGGTGGGGTGGGGGGCTGCAGGATACAGGATGCAACTAGTGGTCTGGAGGTAGCGGCTGCGAGGGGCAGCAGGGCCTGGCTGGGTCTGGAGGGGAGCTGGGGCCCTGATATGGGGGGCACAATCCGGAGTGAGGGAGCAGGGTCTGGCTCAGAGTCCTGGAATGCTAGCAGGGCAACAATGCTTATGGCAACTGGCAAGGTGGGCATGTTCCCAGCAGACCCACGTCTTCTTGGCTCCCCAGTTCTGAGGCTGGGGGCTCCATCAGCCAGTGCTGATGGATAACTTCAGCTTTCTTGCTGGAGCCTGCAGCCCCCACCCTCCAGGGCTCTGGCTCCCCATCCCAGGCACCCCCTTCCCTCAAGGGCCCCTGCTGACTGGCCCTCGGGTGCCTGGGGAGGTGTCCATCACATGAATGGAGGGGCCCTGAGGTTCCTGCCTGCCCCCATCTGGCAGCCTGTGGCCACTTTTCTCCTTGTCACCTTCTTCCCAAAGGCGGCCCCTCAGAGCTCTTCCGTGCTCAAAACCAAGGCCCTGTCCTGGGTTTTAGCTTCTCCTGAGCTGGTGCTGCTGGCCCCGCCTTGCTGTGCCCACTGCTCCCACTGGACCTTGGCACCTCCCTCCCACCACACCTGCCCGGGAGCCACTGCAGCCCCACGCTGTTCATTGTACTTCTGACATGGCACATACAGCCGGCTTCCGCGTCTTACCCACCAGCCCCCAAGCGGCCAGGGACTCCGACAGCACAGCACAACTCTGCGTCCCTGCCTCGGGGACTCCGGAGGGGGTGAGGGCAGCAGCAGGGTGCTCCACTGCCTTCACCCAGGTCCTGAATCACATTTACTTACTAGCAGGGCCCTGGGTATGATTTCCGTGGAGGACACAGCCCCCCATACCCAAGGCAGGTGATCTTCAAGTGGGGGTTCAGCCCAGGCTCCCTGCCCCAGCCTCCCTTGCCAGCCCAGCGTGGAGGAATCTTGATGGTCCAGGCCCATGAGACCTCAAGATGGGGGGCCGCTGAGCCAACCCCTCACTGTGGCCAGAGAGCGGGAGGGGTCTTCACCAATGGCCAGTTGAGTTGGTCCAGGACAGAAGTGAGAGTCGTGCCTGGGGTCAGCACCGTGTGAAGGTTAGGAAATCTGGACTCCAGGGGTCACCCGATCCCAGTGCCAAGACCACAGCCTCTCAGCTTCTTGTCCGTGGCACCCTCTGCCGTTGCCTCCACACCTTGGGCTGGTCCCCTCAGGCCGCCATCATGGGTTTGTTCCCTACACCCGCCCTTCAAATGTGCCTGTTCCCCAGGCCTGGCACCCTCCCCTGCCATCTGCTCTCCTGGGCAAGCTCCTCCACTCCGGGGGCTCCGGCTGCGCTCTCATCCCCGCTCATCCTCCTGCCCAGACCCCTAGCCGGAGCCCCAGAGCCTGGGACCTGCCTGCTTCTCAGGCCTCTCTGGCTGGGAGGCTCATTGTGGCTGAACCTGAGCCCATCACCTCCCACCCTGACCCATCCCCCTTCCTCCTCCCCCCTCCCATGTTCCCTGCCTCTGAGAACAGCACAGCCAGGCACAGCCAGGCACAGCCAGCCACCCGGCTCCTGAGTTAGAATTAGGAATCATCCAATGCACAGTCATTCTCGACACCTCCCTCTTCCCCCCACATGGGATTGGTCATCAACTCCCATGGGTTTCATGGGATCCCCGCGGGCGCTCTTCTCTAAGCCACCGGGACAGCATCTTAGGGCAGGGCCTGGCACCGCTCTCAGATCCCCACAGCGCCGCCCACCCCTCCGGCCCGTCCTCCACACCCTCCGCCACCAGAGAGACCTTTCTGAAGGGGAGCCCACCCCTGCCCAGATTCGTCCACGGCACCTTGTTGCCCTCAGATGAAATGCTGACACCTCCGCCTGGGCTTCCAGCGCCTGCCTGTCCCAGCCCCACCTCCATTTCTTGCCACGTACCCCACATGCCCAACACTGCCCACAGCAAGCAGGCCGTGCTGGCCCGAGCATGCTTTTCCTTCTCCCAGCAAGTTTTTCTTGCCCTCTCATCAAATCCTCCCTCTCCTCTGGGCCACCTCCTCTGAGAAGTCCTCCTTTCCTGCTCTTTCACTAGTACATGCTGACTCCGCCCCCTCCCCAGTTTCCATGACACTTTGTCTCTCAGGGATCCATCTGCTTTCCTATCTGGCTCCTCCCCTTAGCCTTGGAGCTCCTCAAGGGCACGGGCTGATCTTCTCCATCTCTGGGTGCCCAGCCTTGGTGGATGGAGTTGGCGTCCATAAACAACTGCCGGCTTGAAGGCTGGTGGAGTTGAAATGCGAGAGAGAGCCTTGCATGCCAGCTCTGTCCCCAAGCCCCTTGCTCCTGAGTGCCCCAGTCACCACCCCACCCCAGGACCTTCCCACTGCCTGCATCTCGCCCATACTTCCCTCCCACTAGCTGCCCTCAGCACAGTGGGGAACCTGGGGGAGCCTAGGGGTCCTGGGTCTGTGACAGCTTCTACTGGGAGGGTCACCAGGGAGTGAGCCGGGTGGCCGTGGCCCTGGCCCCTGGTCCCGCACCGCGGTGGTGAGCAGCAGCCTCTCCGATTTTCATGCGGGCCTCGGTGCTTCAGTGAAAGCGGCATGGGAAGTTGCTAATAATGGCACTAAAATAAAATATGCTACATCTGTTATGGGTAGCAGAACAAAATTAGCTGCTCACACCTCTGACATCCAAGATGTCTTAACTTAAAATACTCCTTGGCTTACTTTACATCATTTACTGATTATATTTAAAAGAAATACAATTTTGCAATTACTGTTCTTTCCAGCGTGATGTCTATGCATCATTTTCCTTTTATGTTTATATATTTCTCCTTCATTAGTGCAGTCTGAAGGGTGATTAGGATTCTTCAAACATTTCACAGAGGTTAAACGTTGATTAAGATTTAATTATTACTGTAAATAGCTTGGAATGACATATGGTGCAAAAGCCTGACATATGTGCATTTGAATAAATGAAGTGCTATTTCCCAGGATGCCTCAGTCGCTGTTTAACAGCTTTCCCGGAGGGTTATGTTACACCTCATGGTAAGATTGCTGGGATGTTATATTTTGTTGGTTTTTGCAGCTGAAAGCTAAGAACAGTTTTCCAGTTTTTTAAAAACATTGAATATTTTAAATACCTAAATTGTTTTGCACAAATTTTTGCTAATTTGTCTAACTAGGTTAAACATTTTCAAAAGCATCTAGATTTTTAAGCGTGGGCGCTGTGCATTGTGTCAGTGGCAGTGTGGGGACGAGGCGAGCGGGTGGAGTGGAGGGAACTCAGAGGCCAGCAGGGGTGGGGACGGGGGAGGTGGTTTGAGGAGAGGGGGTGGGGAAGAGGCCCAGGTCTTGAGCCTAGCTCTTGTCTCTTTGGCCCTCTCACATGGCCAGAGCCTGGGTATTGGGGTACCAGGAACTACAGGGGAAAGGCACCCCCTCTCCAGAAACTCCTCTATGCCCATCACCCTAGTCCACATCAAGCCCCCGCTTGTCTGGCCTCTGATATGTGCAGCCTGTGTACGACGGAATTCTTTGCAGCCAGCGCTGGTCTGTGGCACCCTGTACGTGGGCCCTAGGTCCTCGGGCCAGAGCACCATTAGGTGGCAGCATGGCGGGCTGGATTGGGGCGGGGGTTAACTCAGTTCCATTTTAGATAGGTTCCGTTAAGGTGCCTGAGAGACATCACAGAGACGTTCCGTAGGCAGTCCGTTGTGGGCCCAAGACTCAGGGGGGAAATGTGGCTGGAGAGTCCTCAGATCTGGGAGTCGCAGGGAAGATTGTGTGTGCAGGGAAAGAGGACCCAACCAGGGACCCTAAAAAGTGTCCAATGGATGTCACACAAAAAAGGGGGGTTAGCAGTGACCTTGGAGAGAAGGATTTTTTGTGGAACGTGGTGGGAACTGAAGCCAGATTTCCTGTGGGTTGGAAAGCCAGCGGGAGGTGAGGAGGTGGAGGTGGCTCTGGCTGTAGATAGCGCCTTAAAGAAATGTGCTTGCTGGGAAGGAGAGACACCAGGCAGAAGCTACACAGTGTGACGTGGGGTTGAGGGGACGTCTTTCTTAGACAGAAGGTGCTTGTCTGTGTGGAAATGCTGGAGGGCAGGAGTCAGCCAGAAAAAAGAGGGAGAAGAGGGAGGACAACCCAGGAGTGGGCTCCTGGAGTGGACGGGGGGAGCTGGACCTATGGGAACACCTCTGAGGGGAGGAGCGGGGTAGCAGGAGGGCAGGTGTGGAGCAGAGTGTGGACACAGTAGGCCGTGAGTTTACAATGGGACACGGATGGGTTCCTTCTGATGTCTTCTACTTTTTCCCTTGAGGTAGTGAGAGGGCTTATCTGCTCAGGATGAGGGGGGAGCTGGGGATGAGGTGACCTCTGTGGAGAATGCGGGAGCGAGGTGACTGGCGATGTGGCAGGGGGTGAGGGTGTTGCTGGCTACTGTGAGGATCCAGCCAAAGTCATGGACCCTGAATGTTGAATATCTCCATCCACTAGGTGGTCAGGTTCAAGTGGAGATAAGGAGGCTGCATGATTGGTTTCCTCCAAAGCCAGTCAGGGCTGGAAGGACCTGGGGCTGAAGTGGTAGCCCTTCACGTCCAGGCTAGAGGAGGAGAATGGGAAGCTGAGGTGTAGGGAGGCTGGGCCCTGAGGTCTCGGTGGTCTAAAAACAGACAGGGGGCCTGGCTGGCCTGGGTAGTGGTTAAGCATTGAATCAGGAGGTCACGGTTCAATTCCTGGTCAGGGCACATGCCCGGGTGGTGGGCTCAATCCCCAGTAGGGGTGTGCAGGAGGCAGCCGATCAATAATTCTCTCATCATTGACGTTTCTCTCTCTTTCTCCGTCTCCCTTCCTTTCTGAAATCAATAAAAATATATATATTTTTTAAAAGTCCTAGCCAGTTTGGCTCGGTAGGTAGAGCTTCTGCCTGTGGACTAAAGGGTCCCAGGTTTGATTCTGGTCAGGAGGCAGCCAACCAATGATTCTCTCTCATCATTGATGTTTCTATCTCTCTCTCCCTCTTCCTTCCTCTCTGAAATCAATAAAAATATATTTTAAAAAAAAACAGACAGAGTGAATGGGGTGCTGGAATGATAGGGGTCTGTGGGGTCAAACAGGGAGAGTGAGTGGGATGCTGGAATGATTGGGTCTGAGAGAGTAGGGTTTAGATTTAAGGAGTGTGGGTAGAGCAGTCCTGGTTGGTGACCAGGTCCAGGGTGTGGCCCTGGGAAGGGATTTGTGCAGCACAACGGACAGAAATACAGAACTCAGAGGCCAGAGCGCAGGATGCTCACCTGCACGGACACATGGTCCGAGGAAGAGGCCTGGGCAGGAAGGGATCCTGGGAGCCCCTTGGCAGGAGGGTAGAAAAAATTAAAGATGGGGTGCCAGGGGCAACTGTGGGCTCCAGAGTAGTCCTAACTGCTACTCCCAGCCTCCCCACTCATCCCGCCCCTCTCATTCCCACTCACCTTTCCTCCCTCTGTTCTCTCTCCTCAGATCGAAACATCCCAGTTAGAGCCTGAGATTGCCCAGGCCACCAGCAGCCGGACCGTGGTGTACAACAAGGGGCTGTGAGTGGTGGCCGGCTGGCATGGGGATGCAGCCTTGTCCTGCCTGGGGAGCTGGGGGCAGGGAAGGGGTCTCATGAGTCGCACCTGCAGGGAGGGCAAGCTGGCCTCACCGGTCCTGGGCCACCTGGGGGTGGGAGTGTCTCCATCCACAGTGGTAGGGAGACTAATCTATTCACCTGTTAACATAAGGGAGAGGAATTCTGACACATTTCCTATAAAAATAATCAAGTGCATTTCTGGGCCTTACGTGGGGTTGCCAAAACTCTACTCAGCACAATTATGTGTGAAGCTGAAACATTGTAGAGTGCCCACAGGGTAGAATTAGGATTCTTTTATACTTCTTATTTTTTATCAGAATTAAGCCTTGGTTGCAGCTGCCCAGATGCTGCTAGCAGGTGGTCTGGTGGTGGGAGCAAAGGTAAGGCCGGCAAGCTAGCTGGCTTGGTGGCGGGGCTGGTAGATTTAAGATGTCGTTGTGGACGAGACTGATGTCTCCCTGGGTGTTCAGGGGTAGGGAAGGGAAGGAGAGGCAGTCTATACCTCGCAGGATGAGCCAGCTATGACTAAGGTCCTCAGGAGGTGGCCCAGGAAATCAAGGCGCACTGGAGGTCTCTGGAAGGTTCCATGGGCAGCTGGCTCTGAATGTGGCCGGCCTTCAAGATCCAGGCCACACCTGCAGAACTGATTCCTCTACATGAAGCCCAGTGACACACAGGCTGGCAGCACCCTTCATGGAGCCCCGGTATATGGGAAGCCCCTGAGATGACCCCAGCTCCAGGCAGGAAGCCCCAAGAAGGAATGATGTTGGGCAGGAGCCGGGGGCATGCAGTCTGGCCTTTGCAGGAAGATCTTCCTTCCCGGGACCAGGCTGGAAGCTGGGCAGTAGAGCTGAGTGTGGGGCTGGAGCCAGGCTGACTGCCACTGAGCAATACAGAGGCCCAGATCCCTAGGCACCTACCGGAGAGGAAGCATCAACCCAGGAATCAAAGCAGGCGCTGGCTTTGGCTGGCGGCGTAACCTTGGACAAGCCCACTTCCTTCTCTGAGCCTCCACCCCCATGTCTGGAACCCGAGGACCGGATCAAGGGATTCCCGCCTGCCGCTCCAGCCAGATATCATCTTTGCCTGTCCCACTCAGATGCTGGTCATCCAGGCGCATCCCAACACAGACATTGGCCTGGGAAAGGGGCGGGTCCCTTTGGGCATGGCCAGCAGTTGGCCTCAGGACCTGGACTCTGCTGTTCTGTATGTGACCCCACCTCCTGGGAGCACTGGACCTTTGCCAAACACTCTACAGTTGTGAAGGAAGAGGTGGTATGGATGTCTGGGCTGGAGTGGGGAGCCACATCCACATGCCACCTCTCACCCTGCACTGGCCTCTGAGGCCCTGGCTGCTGGCTGCTGGCTGCCGTCTCCCTTCCTTCCAGTGTGGGCCAGGGAAGGGGAGTGCTCTGCAGAGGAAATCAGGGCCTGGGTGGGGTGAAACAGGGTAATCTCTCATCTGAAAGGCCCCAAAAAGGAGACGCATGGGTCTCAAGGTACCTCTCACCTGATCTCACCTGAATGAGCCTTCAACATGCAGCCTCAGGACCTCCCCTCCCCTGGTGCCTGACTCCACCTGGGGGAGACGTGGCTGGAGGTGGACAGGTATGTGCAGGGAAAGGCAGTGCGGGGCAGCAGAGGCCAGGCCACGGGCTCTGCTCCCCTTGGGGGGCGGAGGGAGTTGTGGTGAGGTGGGTCTTCTACAGGCATTGGCACCAGACAAGCCACCAGAAGCCCCTGCTGCCCCCACATCCCAGCCAGGCCCTGGAGCCTCCCAGCCAGCTCTGCAGGGTGCAGCCCTGAGGGCCCCCCACTCTCCCACACAGCAGCCCACCCACTGCCCGCCAGGAAGGGGAGAGGCAGAGAGAAGCATGGAAGACAACGCAGCAGAGGGAAGGGCTGCCGCGGTGTTGGAGGGACAGGTACTTTTGCGTTACTCCCGCCATAATGTGAAAGTGCCCGCGCCTGGGCCTGGGCAGGTCTGGGGCCTCTTTTGCAAACTCCCTCCAGGCTCACCTCACCCCACCTCTTACTGGGTCTTTTTTTAAAAATATTTTTTAATTGATTTCAGAGAGGAAGGAAGAAGAAGAGAGAGATAGAAACATCAATGATGAGAGAGAATCATTGATGGGCTGCCTCCTGCATGCCCCCCACTGGGGATCAAGCCCACAACCCGGGCATGTAACCCTGACCGGAATCGAACCTGGGACCCTTCAGTCCACAGGCCGATGCTCTATCCATGGAGCCGAACCGGCTAGGGCTTATCGGGTCTTACTCTTGTGCACTTTACCTTGGGACCAAAACTGCTCACCCCAGCTGCACCTCCACCCCCTCCAGAGGCCTGGCCGAGATGGAATCTCTCCATCTCCCCTCTGGGCTAGCTGCCCCGGCCCAGCCCTGTGGCCTCTGCATCTCATAACCTATTTGCTTTATCTCCCAGATGATTTCCGGTCATGCTCCCAGATGCAGTTTCAGGTGACTTAAGGGGGCTCCTCCTGGTAGGGCTGGTGGCGGCAAAGGGTCGTGATAGCTCGGGTGACGGTGTCAGAGATTCCTGTAGCCAGGCTGCTGGGCCCTGGTCTGGCTGCGGAAAACACCCCGAGGGGAAACTTTCAGTTCACATCAGCGCCTCTCAGCTGAGGCCAGAGGAAGGGAGGCCTCCTGGGAAGATGGTTTCATGACTGGGGAGGAGGCTGAGTCAGGGCAGGGCTGGCCCAGGGGTGCCAGAATCCAGCCATCCCTGCAGCCGATTCTCCATCTCTGTTGTATCTGCCTGGCCCTCCTCTGGTCACTCCAAACATTCCTGAAGGCTTCGGATGCCCCTGTCCCGTTTCCAGAGAACAGTCTGCATGTGCAGGGACCAAAAGCCCCAGATGTCAGGATGGCTGCTGAGTCGGGATGGCCAGCATCCCGTTCCCTGTCCTGATGGGGGAGGAGGTGGAGCGGGGCTGTTTCCTGTCCTGGGCCTCTACCCTGGCAGAAGGGTGGGGTTCTGAGAGGAAACAGGCCTGTGGGCAGAAGCAAGGTGGCTTCCCAGCCCTGGGCCTCGGTCATACCCAGGTTACTTTGCGGTGTCTTTTTAACCTTCTCAGAAAATTTCTCAGTGTCTGTGATGTATGTAATACTAATGAACTGTGGGCAATAAATGATGGACTTAAAGCGTCAAGGCCTGGCTGTGTGAATTATGGGTGGAGAGGTGGGGGCAGGGAAGCACAGTGGGGACAAGCCAGTGGCTAGGCGAGGGTTTTATGGGAAGGCCCCTGAGGAAGACGCGGACCCGGCTCAGGAGGGGTCAGACCCTCTGGGAGGCCTAGAGGGAAGGCTAGAGGGAAGGACAGAGGGGCGCATGAGGGCAGGAGGCTGGACGACGGGGATGAACTGAAACTCTGCAGAAGGAACCCCCTTTGCAGAGTGGTTGCTGGGCACTTACTGAGGGCCCCACTGCAAGGACCTAGAGTAGAAAGGGGTCTCGGTAGGTTCTCCTGCTGCTTATATCAAGGGGACTAGAAGGGAGAGTGGTGGTGGGGGTCACTCTGGGCTGCCTGGGGGCCAAGAGAGGCAACACAGGGTGGAAAGGTTTGAGCCAAGTGGCTTGTCCACAGTGTGTCCAGCACCAGCCCTGGACTCTGCCCCTTCTGACTCCCCCGCAGTCCCTCAGGGCCTGGCCTTGGCTGCCTCCTGATAACATCTTCCACTCCTGTAGGGTGACCACGGCAGTGGAGGTGGGGTTTACCGTTGGGGTCAGGCCAGCCGGGATCCCGGCCCCAGCGTGGCTCTGGCATCACTCACTCGCCCATTCCCTGGGTCAGATGTGTGTGGAGCATATTCTCTCCTAGAGCTGTGATGTCCTGAGGAATAACATGCCAGGAGCAGCATCGCTCGCTGGACTGGTGGACAGAGATCAGAGGGAGTAGGTGAGGAAGTCACCCAGACTCTCCTGTCACCTCCCCAGTGTCAGGGGTGCTGGGCCTCCCTAGGAGGGAGGAGGAGGGAAAGGGATGGAGGAAGGGTCTGATCCAAAGTGATACTCTTGGGTCAGGGGGCTTCTGGTCTCTGGGGAATTTCTTTGCTAAGAGCCCCACTGGCCACAACCCCCATCCGGGTGTCGGAAATCCTTGACTCTCGGGACAGACACAAATCCCTCCTGGGAGCTGTTTGTTGTTTTTAGCTGGTCTGGGGTCTCAGCTCCTGCCCTGCCCAGAGATCATTAACACTCCAGGAATGTGGCTTCCACCCGCTGGCCCCTGGGGCCTCCCTCCTCCCGCTCAGGCCGTGGTTTGGAGGAGAGTCAGAATGCTAGGGGATGAGGGCAGTGATGAGTGACCCTTTCCCAAGGCGCTGGGGAGCCTAGCTTTAATTTCAGAATGCAGCTTCCCCCAGTCCCCAGAGCTGCTGCCACTCCTGCCATCTCACCCAACCCCATGTCACTGGCTAGCCTGCCAAACAGGAACCTCTTAGCCACTGCTCGCAAGGCCTAACCTCCTCCCCCTTCCTCCTCCTCCCCACCCCCAGCATCCTACCCCCACTCCCAACCCCCAATATGCCCATGCTTCCAGGTGACTCTCTGGGCTGGAGCCAGAAGTATTCCCTCTCCATGCCCCACTCTGAGTGTATTAGCTGCTGGCAGCCTTGTCTAAGATCTGAGTCTGGCTCCTTCCCCACAAGGAGCAAGAATCTGGGCTCCCCCCAGTTCCCTGGGCCTTCTGGAAGGATGGAGAGAAGGAAGGGGAGAATGAGAAGAGGAAAGAGAAGGTGAGCAAATGGGCAAACAGGCATAGGCAGATGACAGCCCCTTGAAGATCCCATGCAATTCAGCGAGGTGGTGAGGGAAGGGGGTGGGCCCCTGCCACTGAGCTGGTTCTCCTCTGCCCAGGTGAGCCTGGCAGAGGGAGGGACAGTAAGCAGGGCCCTCGCTCTGTCCATGGTTGAACTGTCAGAAGCTCAGTTGTTAGAGTACAGGGGGCAAGACGCTGGAGGTGAAGGAGGGCCGGCGGCTGCAGGGCCAAGGACAGCTGGGAGCCATCAGGGGCTTTCAGTGGGGAAGTGGATTCATCTGGCAACAGAGTGGAGTGTGGACTCTGGCAAGATGGCTGGGGAGACCAGGGAAGGGGCCACTGTGGCACCTGAGTGAGGGAACATGGGGCCTGGGCCAGGCCATGGGATGGGGATGGCGAGAAGTGAAGGCATCACAACTGCTCAGCTCTCAGTGATTGGCTGTGGGGAAGAGGAGGAGTCAAAGATGACCCCAAGTTCCCCGCTCGGGCAGCTGAGGACATGGATAATGGCGCCATTTTTTGGTGCTAAGGAACAGAGAAGGAAGAACAAATTTGCAGAGGAGGTAATGCACTCTGTTTTACAAGTTAATAGAGGTTCCTGCAAGATAACCAAGTTGAGGTATCAGGAGACAAGGAATGGGTGCTTGTCTGGAACTCAGGAGGCCGTTCGAGATTGGATATGCCGACTGGCATGCTGTCTGTTTATTAGCAGCGCCTGGAGCTAAACGGACAGCTCAGCCACCCAGGGTAGTATGTGAGGTGAGAAGAGGAAGATCTGGGGTGTTGCCTCGAGGAGTCCCCATCTCTGAGGCCTGGACAGAGAGACAGGAGGCTGCTAAGAAGTACAGCCCGGAGAAAAGTGTTATGGGCTGAGTCGTGTCCCCCCAAATTCATATATTGAAGTCTTAATTCCCCGGAATGTGACTGTATTGGAGGTAGGATCTTTAAAGAGGTAATTTAGGTAAAATGAGGTCATTAGGGTGGGTCCTAATCCAATACCACCAGTGTCCTTATAAGAAGAAGAAATCTGGATGCAGACAAGCATCGAGGAAGAATTCCATGTGAACAGGACGATAGCCACCTGCAAGCTAAGGAGAAAGGCCTCAGCAAAAACCAACCATGCAGGCACTTTGATTGGGGGCTTCCAGCCTCCAGAACCGTGAGAGGAGGAGTTTTTAAGCCCCCCCACACACACACCTGTGGTGCTTGTCAGGGCAGCCCTAGCAAACTAAACAAGAGGTAAGAGGAAGATAAGGAGAGCGTGGTATCCCAGAGGACAAGGGATGAGCATCCTTCAAGCAGGAGAAGCTGTCCACATGCGTGGTTGGTGCTGAGAGTTTAAGGAAGATAAAGACCAAGGACCTGCAGAGGAGTGAGGTTAGGGCAAAAGTCCGATCTTCCTGGGCTGAGAGGTTAGCAGGACGCCCACTGAGCGCCTGTTAGGACGTTCTTGGGAGTTGTGCAGAGAGACATGATAATGGCTGCAGCATGACGTGGGGCTAAGGGAGGGCTTTAGGGGGAGACTCTCGGGCCTGTGGAAACTCTAATGGGTGAGAGTGGAAGGGACTGTAAAGGCAGAAAAGAAAAAGTGAGGTCCTCCAGGGTGTGGGGAGAACCCTCCGTGAGGAGAGAGGAGCCTTGGGTGGTAGCAGGAGGCAGGTGGAGAGGATGGGCTGGAAGCAGGCAGTGTGGGTGTGAGTGCAGGAAGTTGAGGGGTGAGAGGCTAGCTTCCCTGGCCCCTCCAGATCAGCTCTGCACCCTTCGCCATCAGCTCTCCATTCCAAACAGCTGACTCAAATGGGCTTGATGTCTGGCTCCCACCACTAGGAGTCACCACTAGGAGATGTGATTGGAGGAGAGTGAGACTGGGGGATTTATCTCCCTCCTTTCCTCCTCCCCACAGCCCCACTCCTCCCCATGCCCATCTCCACTGCAGTCTTCGGGCCTCCTGCTACTGAAGGCTGCAGCCCCAGCTGGGGCCCTCTCCGCCCAGCTGTCCTTTCAGATTCTGGTAACTGCTCCTGCCTCTTGCCAGGGCTGTGTGGGCTCCCCATTGTCGCTAGCCTTGAGATACTGCAACATCTCTGCTGGCTTTCCAAAATTCATGATTCAACTCTCCTCTAAGCGCCCCACTTGAAGGGGCCACCTCTTCCTGCAGGCCCCTGACTGATATGAAGGGGTTCTCTTCCACTGCTGCTTTTTTCTCTCTGAAGATGCAAATCAAGTCCTCCGCTGAGGGTGAGGGAGAGGAGGTATGAGGAGAAGGATGACCGTTTGAGACTTTCCCTATGGAGAATGAGAGTGGACTTATCAACAGGGGTGAGGCTTCAGCTGAGGCTGGGATCTCGACCTTCAGTGTGTGTGTGTGTGGGGGGGGGTGGATTGAGCAAGCTTGCCTGGTGTCCTTATAGACTGAGCTGCAAGGGCAGACAAGGAAATAGGTTCAAGCAAGTTTGGGATTTTGCCAGGTGGGTACAACTAAGAAATAGTGGGACAGAGGGTGTTGAAAAGAGAATAGAGGAGCCTGTGGTGGGGGAATTTCATGAGGTCAAAGTGTGGAAGAAAAGGAATGAGTGAGCGGGAAGAACATGGGGTCTAGTAGGAAAGGACAGCTGAATGTGGGATTTGGGAGCAGCTACAATTCTGGGGTCTGATAAGGCCTGACAGTGGGTGGTGATGAGGTGAGAGGAGATGAGAGGCTGGGTTGCTGGGTGGAGGTCTTGGGGAGACAGTAAGACCATAAGCTGGTGGCCACAGTCTTTGACAAATGAGGGGGTACAGCTGGGACATGCAGCCGCACACTGCCCATGTGCACAGACGATCGCCCACACACACCCACACAGTCACACTCATGCACACACGCCCACAGCCCTCCCGGACCAGACAGACACCTCACATGCACTCACCCTCACACACACCCCAGACAGCAGATGGGGCGCTTTGGGTAATTGGTTAAACCTGTTCTGATGTCTGGCTCCGAATTGGCAGCACCCGTCTGACAGGAAAGCTGGCTGGGCCTGCTCTGCTCAGCCTGCTGGCCCCCCTGCCCCTCCCCCTGCAGGGCTGCCCTGGAGCACGGGCTCTGGGAGAGGCCTTCGGGCCCAGCCTAGCTCCCTCCTGGCCAGAACCCTTGTCAGGAGGTGAGAGTTCCACAGAGCCCCACGGGAAGCAATCCCAGCCCCGGGGAGGAGGAGCTGGTGTACGCCAAGCACAGGGATGCTAAGAGCAGGAGCCGTGCTGCGGTGGAGGCCCGAGGGCCAATCCTGGAAAGTCTCGGGGGCAAGAGGATGTGTAAAGACCCTTCCCTGGATGTGAGGCCCAGGACTTGGGCCACAAGAGTTACGAACAGCTCCCCGTATTCCCTCCCCTTCAGTGCATGCAACGTGGGTTCTCATAGGAGCTCATCACACCTCAGCCCACTGGACTCTGCAGGCCCGGAGGCCAGCCCTGCTGAGGGCTATGGCCTGGCAGGTTGGTTCAGGGAGGGCCTGACCCAGCAGCTCCTGTCCACCGTCCTCACCCCTGCAGGCCCTGATCTCCAGGGGGAGGAGTGGTCGGGGAGGGAAGGGAGCATCATTCCGAGGCTTCTGCTCCCCTTCCTGGCTGCATCTGTGTGTCTTTGAGAGAGACTTTGGTTTGTTCCCTGGAGAGGGCCCAAAAACTCCCAAATTAGCAAACCTGGCAAGCCCACAGCTCAGAAAATAGTTCATCCCGATTCCATGTTTTTCAGGCTCACAGAAGCCTTTATTAATGAAGTCACAACACCAATATTTACCGTCTGTGGGGAGAGGCACAACACGGGGGATGGATGGGAGTGCTCGGGGACTCCCGCCCCGCCCCCCGCAGGCCTGGCCTAGGAAGATTGGCAGGTTTCCTTGGGTCCTTTCCAGCTCTTTATCTGGATGACAGGGGGTGCTCTGCTGTGATTTCCCTGCACCCTCTTCCTACCAAGTGAGAGCGAATCTTGAGTGGTACGGCTCACCCATTCCTCCGTCCCCCCCATTACTCAAGCCAAAAGGGATGTCTCCACTTCTCACCCTCATCCAACCTGTGCACACAAGCTTCCAAGAGGTCATCCCACCTGCCTGATAGCGAAAGAGTCCACCTGAGGTTTAACCTGGACTTATGCAGGATGTGAGGGATGCATTTTCCTGGTGGATGCGGGGAGGGCTGTTGGGATGGGACTTAACCCTTTGGTTTCTAGCCCCAAGTGAGATGCTCATAGTCTCAGCACAAGGACCTTCTGTGTTTGGATCCTTAGGTGTGCCCCCGGCAACAAGGCTGGGCCTCTGACCTCTTTCCAATGACTTTAACATTGACCGAGCCCCCAGGACATTCCAGGCACCAAGAACGATGTAAGTAAAGGCATGGCAGAGCCCACAGCTCACTTTGGGACAGGGATGACATGGGTGAGACTGAAGCAGAAGGTACCAGGAGCGAGGTAGGAGAGGTCAGGGTGGGGAAGAAGTTTGGGAAGAGTGGGGGATGTAGGAAGGGGGAGACAGGATCCTATTTGGCCTGAGGAAGAGAACCCTAGCTATAGCATGGAGGTCCTCCTTTGAAGTGGGCCTCATCCTTGACATCCACACAAACCTCATTATACCTATCGTTTCCCCCCGCCCCTGCCAACACCCCAGGAACCTTGTACACTGTTTCCCAAGAGAGACAAACCCTTGGCCAATTGCCAAGGTGGGCGATCCTGCAGAAGGGGTGGAGAGATGGGTTGGGTTTGAGGGGCGGAGGGGCATGGAATACACCAAATGGCTGGTGGCTAGCTCAGGGGGCCTGCAGCTCAGTACAGGTCAGCTGGAGGCACGAACCAGGGAGCCAAAGACAATCCTGGTGGTGGATGTGAAGCCCCAAGCCAAAGGCACAAGGACTGACCCATATGCGGGCGGGGGTGGGGGGGGGCGAGGGAGTCAGGAGGAATGGCCGAAAGACAGGTGCAGGTAAAGCCAGATGAGAGGCAGTTAAGTTTGGCTGCAAGTGGATGGCAGGAATTGGCTGCCATCAGCATCAGCAGAGGGTTGGGGACCACTTGGGTGTCATAAGGGAAAGGCTGTTAGGAGTATGGGTTTTGCTTTTTTTGGAATGGAAGAAATGCTGGTGTGTGAAGAGCAGGAAAGACAAGTGGACATAGTGAAGGGCAGGCGAACTGAAGAGCTTGGTGTGTCCTGCTTTGGCGCTCTTGCCCAGGCTGGGAGGCTCCGCGTCCTTGGGCACTTGTTGCAGGCTCACACTCCAGTCCTTCCTCTGAAACTTTAATTTGCACAAGGAGGTTCTCTAGGGACAGGTTAGCATCCTGGTCAGGCCAGGACTTGGGGCTGGGATTGTCAGCCTCTCTGAAGGGTGCCTCCTCCCCTTCCCCCCCGCCCCAGTACTGCCCTTTCCGTCTGGTTTCTCCTCAAAGGAAGAGTCTCTAAACACGGGAAGTACGCACACTCTCTGTCTCCCCTGACCCACCTGGACCTCATTGCTCAACACGTTTGGAGACCTAAGCATAGCCTCCCTCATGTACAGGGTCGTCCTTCCCTATGTCTAGCCTCCGTTTCTCCTGTTGTGAAGTTGAGCTAGAGGCCAGGTCGATGACCAGCAGAGGAAAGGAGTTAAGGCCCCATCCCAGGCTCCCAGGCCCTGAACAAGCTTGCTCTGCCAGTGCCCAGTGGCCCAGAAACCAAAGCCGCCACCACCCCCGGCTCACGGGTTCTGGGGTTGGAGCTGGATGCCCATGTCATTAAGAGACTTTTATTGTTCCCATAGGGAAGGGAAACACAGGGGAATCACTAAGAGCTATAGTGGGTGCCTGGAAAATAAATTAAAACAGAAATGCATCAAAAGGAAAAGAGAAATGGAGAATGGCTGGGAGGCAGCAGTGGCTGTGGGCCTGCCCAGGCAGGCAGACAGGCTCTCCGAGGAGAAGGTTGAGCAGTCCCAGGCCTCAGCCAGCCCATTTCTTGTCCCTCCGTCGATGTTGCCCCAGGCTCCAAGCCCTATGGGGCTGTGACCTGAGGCTTCCCCGCAGCTGGGCCGGGGAGTGGCCAGAGTCCAGTTGGGCCCGCCGAGGGCCCTGGCAGCACTCTGCTCTCACGGGTTTGTGGCTGCCCACCCTAGTCATTGGAGGTGACATCGATGTCCTCCCCGTTGGCCTGCTTGGTGGCGATGCGCCACCGGTTGATGTGGTGGGAACCCTTCTTCTTCTGCTCGGACTCGGGTCCCTCCTCCTCCAGCTTTTGCCGCTTGTACTTTGTCCTCCGGTTCTGGAACCACACCTTCACCTGGGCCGGGGAGGGAGGGGCACAGGTGAGAAACAGCCGCCAGGACCTCAGCACTCAGATTGAGCTGGGAGCCCATGGGGAAACCGAGGCCAGAGCCCATTTCTCTGGCCAGCTGCCACCTTGGGTTTGAAGAGGACATATTGGGCAGAAAGGGGCGATTTTCCTGTCCGTCTCGACAGAGGGACAGGACAGGGGGTGGAGCTGCCGAGCATCCCATAGCCACAGCACACAGAGGGGGAAGCCCAGGCTCCGGAGCCCAACAGGCCTGGGTCTGTAAGATTCCTAGAGAAGAGATGATAATCACTCTTCCACAGGGTTGACGGGAACATAAATGGGAGAACATACGAGGCCATCGCATGTCCGTCTGTCTGCTTCTCCGGACTATGCAGTTTTTCACTTGGCCTTGCGCAGCCAGTGGACCGGGTTCGCCTGAGTCAGTGACAGGAGCCTCTGCCAAGTTCCTTCCTTCTCTGGGCTTAATTCCCTCATCTACAGGAGAAAGGCTTTCTGGGGCCCTTGAGACTCCAGGGCACCTGCCGGGCTTTTGCTCCAGAGCATCTCAGGGAAGGTGATGCCGAGTGGCCAGGGTTACAAGGCATGGATGCTTTCCTGGAAATGACAGCACACTCTAAAGCAAGCAGTGCCAACTGCAGCTAGGGCGATCCATGGTGCCAGTGAGGATGGTGAGTGGTAAGTCGTGTGTGGAGTGATGGTGAGCACCTTGACTTTGGCAGCAGCAGTGGCTGCTAAGGGGGGATCCTTGACTCCTGGGCAAGACCAAGGGCAGTCCTCAGAAAGACTACCCAGTCCAGCCCCTACGCCCTGAGGATGGGTGACAGTCACAGGCCTTTGCCATAGAGCCAGGCAATGGCAGTCAAAATCAGGCCTGGCACTTAGGTCCAGGAGGCAGTCTCCTGCCCAGGATGCCCCACCCTCAGAATTCCAGGCAGTCCCCTCTGTCCCTTACATGGAGCCCACCTAACCCAGAGCTGACCCTACCCCGCCCCCCCAACCAGCGTTTCCAAAGCTCTATCTGCCCTGCCCTTGATTTTAGAGCAATAGGTGTAGGGTTGGGACAACCAGTGCTCAGTGCTACACAGAGCAACGAGCTAAGGACAGGAAGAGATGAGGGGCCTGGCTTCAGGCAATAAAATGAGGAGAGGGCCCTCTTCCCTCATGTCCCAGGCCGGGTTCAAACCCCTCACCTGTGTGACTCGCCTCAGGTACATGGGGAGGATGGCAGATGCTCTATGCCCAAGGCTTCTGGATTCTATGCCCACCTTTCCTTGGGCACAGGGCTATGGGGCCCTGGGTAGTTCTCAGCATAACCACTTGGCAGTCAGCCCCCCTGCCCCCCTGCTCCATCTACCCTGGAGCCTGCTGACTGTGCCATCCAGTAGGTGGGTGAGCTTGCCCTGCTTCCCTTGCAAGGCATGTACATGAGTCATGTCTGGATGTTGGCCTGGGTAGCATTCCTAAGAGCCCAAGGGGCTGAATGAGGGTTAGGCATGGCCAGCCTGTTGGGGTGATTCAGGGCAGCACTGGACTGCACCAGGGACAGAGGGCCCCTTTCTGCACCTTCTCCCTCCCACACACTTTCATCACTCCTTCCAGGAAGGAGACACAGCTATAGTGGAATGGACCTGACCTGCTACCCTTGCCTAGAATCACTGGCCCAAAGAAGGAAAGTTTCAATGGTGGAAACTTCTGGCGCACCCAAATGAAAGTTGATTCTGAATATTTTCTTCAGGAAAACAACCAGTGTCAAGGAGTCAGCTGTCTAGAAAGAGGGCTGCAAGCCCTCTCCCCGGGCAGCCTGGCTATCTTCAGAACAGCCTTGGGCTGAGTGTCCAGATGCTGTTTACAAGGACTGAACTAACGGCGGTGCTTATGATGCAGTAGTAATATTAGTGAAATGGCAGGATGCACAGTTTGGGCACAGTGTGAACACAACCATGGAAAAACAAAATCTATGCGGGGAGTGGAGGGGGAGAGAAACTAGAAGGAAATGTACCCAAGGTATGGGTGACTTTTCCTTCTTTTCTCCACTTTTCTGATTGTTCTTTAATGCATCATTGATAACAATTAATAGTTACTTTTTACTTGGAAAAGAAAAGGAACTGGACTCTGAGTGCAGTGGAAAGTAAGAGTGACATTCATGACATCTCCAACCCAGCCTCACCCCGAGCCCCTTCTCTAGAGGAGAGAGGACCTGGGAAGGAACCAGGTCACATAGCTCCGAGGGAGCCAGCCTTAGGAGGCCGAGCTTCTTCTGTACCTGTTCCCACCCCCTATATCCACACACCTCTCTCTAAGCTCCAAAGGCACAGTTGAGGTGTTGGCTGGAGGAAGCCCTCACCCATCTCTGACCCCTTGGGGTTGGGGAGAGGTTCCTTTTGGTCTCCCAAGTCCCTGCTCGATAAACATCTCTCAGTTTTTCAGATAAGACAGACCCTTTTAAGAGTCTCTGCTTTTCCCTGAGTTACCCATCCTGAAATGCTCTTATCCTTCAAAACCCTGCTCAGGTTCTGACTTTGGCCCTGCCCCGCCACCCATCTGTACCTCTTTAGTATTTTTCTCTGTCTCTGGAACAGTGACCCCAGCAGTGCACTAATTTATTTGCTTGAACCTGTCTCCTCACCGGACTATGGGAACCTGGAGAACCAAAGCAGTGAGTTAGTCTGCTTTGGAGTCCTAGTGGACAGGTTCCAGGTCTGTTCAGCCAGCTGGACAGAGAGATGAGGTGACCCAGCCCTATGCTCTGGGCCAAACCTGGAAAACAGGAGAAAATCAATGGCAGAGGGATTGAGACCTGATAAAAAAAGGGGGGGTTGGAAAGTGCTAATTGCTGAAGAAATGGGATTCTCTTTTGGCTTAGTTCAGTGGACACTTGTACAATACAGTCAATTCGTAATTCTCCATGTTATGGACTGTATTAACCACTGGAAGGAGGAACCTGGGGGAGGGAGACATTGTTGGTGTTAATAAGGGTCAGCTTGAGTCAGATAGGATGAAGAAGGTGAAACTGCACAGCTGGTGTGGCTCAATGGTTGAGCGTCAACACATGAACCGGGAGTCCACAGGTTCCATGACCAGTCAAGGCACATGCTGGGCTTGTGGGCTTGATCCCCAGTACGGGGAGTGCAGAAGGCAGTGGATCAATAATTCTCATCATTGATGTTTCTCTTTTTTTTTCTTTTTTAAAATATATTTTATTGATTTTTCACAGAGAGGAAGGGAGAGTGATAGAGAGTTATAAACATTGATGAGAAAGAAACATTGATCAGCTGCCTCTTGCACACACCCCACTGGGGATGTGCCCACAACTAAGGTACATGTCCTTGACCGGAATCGAACCTGGGACCCTTCAGCCTGCAGGTCGACGCTCTATCCACTGAGCCAAACTGGTTAGGGCTGATGTTTCTCTCTCTCTCCCTCCTTCTCTCTGAAATCAATTAAAAAGCATTAAAATTAATTAATTAATTAATTAATTAAAAACAAGGTGAAACTGCTGTGGATGAATGAATGAATCAATGAATGAATCAATGCATTAGTAGATTGATCAATTTATGCTTTAATGAATAAAGGCATGCATGTATTAATGTATGATTGAATAGACAAATGAACTAACAAAGCAGCAAACTACAGCTCCAGCCAATATTTCAGACTTAACTTTTAAATATTCTGCTGTTTGAATGAACTAACTCTGGATCCCTTCTTTTCCACCACTCCCCAACCTTTGCTCATCCCAAATGGAAGGGTCTGTGGCTTCTGGCCCCTGCCTACTTTCAGGGGAATGAATACCTGTCCTCTCCTCAAGGAGTTAAAATACTCCCATTCAGTATTATTTGAGTTTTGTAACAAAAAGTTCCACCTTATGTCCTAGTCTTCTCTTGTGCTTTAACTTAAGCCTGTCCTATTCTGTCATCTCCGACACAGAAACCCTCAGACTAGATGGAGGCTTAGAGACACAAATCAAGCCACCCCTCAGCCTGCTCTCCTCCCTGCTCTCTCAGCTTGAGGGACAGGCACAGGATGAGGACTCCTTTCCCATCATGTGGTCATGTGAGCTGCTCCTGCTCTGAAGGTCAAGCCCAATGCCATGCTGAGCTCTACTCTCACCCCATAAAACTGAGGTCACCTCAGACCCCACATCGACCATAGCCACAACTCTTCCTAAGCCTTCTTTCTCCTCTCTTAGGCCACCCTGGACCCTTGCCCTTACCCTCAGGTGGGTCACCCATGTGGGTCTCCCTGAACTCCCCCAGCCCACACCCACACCCATGACTTTAAGGGGACTCCAGGTGCCTATCCTATGCACGTTCCACAAGGGTGCACATTTCCTTTTTAAGTCCCACCACTAAATGAAGAATCTCCAAGGCCAAGGAACATATTTCTGCACCATTTCCCCTCACAGCTCAGCCAAATTTAAAGCCAGGAAAGGTCAAGAAATACCTGCTGAACTATTCAGAGCAAGAGTGGCAGCTGGAACATCGACCAATCAGCTTGGAGCAACCAAATGCTTCTCTCACTCCTAAAACTAATGTGCCCTCCTCACACACACACACACACCAAAACACACAAGCTGCACTCCATGACAGCTTGCTGGCATCTGGTATGTACATATGAAATATCAGCTGACCTTTGAACACCAGTAACACTAATCCTACCTGTGCCCAATATTGTGTGCACACAGCCATTATTCCATTATACACACACACACAAACACTAACACTCACTCACTTGCATCACTTGTGGCTCTGATCTGACCTAACCACCAGGACTGAACTTGGATGGGCATCATCCAGGTCAGACTCCAGGGCTGCACCACAGCAGTGAGGAGCAAGTGATTAGACCCAGAAGGGACAAGAGCCTGGGGCTGCTCCCTCCACCTCCTGGATAAACCCACTGTAATCCCAGCACAAATATCCTACTCCCAACCACACATACAGCTTACCCCGACAAAGGTGCTACGGGTGCCCACCTCCCCACACTCCATGCTAAAGCTTTGGGTGTACAGAGACCCCTAAGCTCTGGATTAAGACTCACACACTGATTTGGTTAACCTTCTCAGAAGCTCTATCCATGGATAAAACTAGATCACCTAGACCAACAGTCTAGAAGACAGTGCAAGGGAAAGATGGAAAACAGAACCGTGAGAGTAGAGAGCAAGGGAAATGACTGATAAAATTAACATATGGATACGTGTACCATCAAGAGAAGTCTGCCCATCCATTCACTACATGAGCCCTGGGGCACAGCGAGAAGTAGGGAGGCTTGTTCCTCCCCACACAGCCAGCTGTTCATCAGAATCACCCAGAGAGCAGCTGAAAAACTGTTCCTGGTCCTCTCCTGGAACTCCTAAGAGAATCTCCTGAGTGGAGATCAGGAGTCTGCATTTTAAAATTTCCTTGTGAGACAGATACAACCTGTCTACAGACTGACATTTGGACATGGCAGATAATTAAATAATAGCGAAGGCCCGTGTGTATTTTTATATGTAGGAGATATACTGGGAGCTCTGAGAACTTAGAGGAAGAATTATAGAGAGACACGAAGGAGAATAATGATGAGCGGGAAATTTAGGGCTGGAAAGAACCCTGGAGTTAATTTCATTCTGTCTTACAGATACTGCAACTGAGGCCGAGAAAGAAGACAAAACCAGAACTGATGAAATGCCATTAGCAGACGTAGCAATACACTGTCAGTTGGTAAATAGGTCTGCAGAGAAGTTTGACATGGATGGTGTATACACAGAAGATAAAACAAAATAGATGATAAAGAGATCATCAACAGTTGGATAAATAGGAGTTATTGTTAGAAAATTATAATTAATAGAAAATAGGAAATACAAATTAACCAACTTTATGAGGCAGCTTAATGAGAGCAGACGTAAGGAATGGTTAGATACAAAACAGCTATCTGTGAGAGACAGCTTAGGGAGCTCTGAGAGACAAATACAGATGTTGACAGTAGAGAGAAATGGCAGGAGGCGGATGGGAGTGACTGATGCTTGACAAGTAGCTGATAGCGGAAATGACAGGTAAGCTTGCCTGGCAAATACCGAAAGATGAATAGGTAATTAGTTAATGATATAACACAGGTCCACATGATGTTAGGAGAGGGACAGAAAGACAGCTTTGATGATAAAGGAGATTGGATGTAACAGAAAGAACACCGGACTGTCAGTCAGCCTACACTTGAATCTAACTATAACACTAACTTGATATGCCACTTTAAATAAAGAAAAAGGAAGGACTAGGATAGGAATGAGAATTAGAATCATTTGAGTTAATATTAAGTGGCTTTAATTTTTAAACAACCTATTTTCTGGAGGAGAGAACCAGAGTTCAGAGAGGTTGAGTACATTGCCCAAGGGTCACACAGCCAGCTAGCAGGAAGGCAGATAGTGAAATCCCATCAGCTTGCCTGGGAGCTCTGCCCAGTCTCTCCATCTCTGTCACCTGGAAACACAGCCTCTGCAAGGAGGTTTCTCAGGCTCAAACCCTCTGTGGTGCTATTGTTAGTTTTTGTTCTGTATGCTAAAACCAGCTTACCTATATGATGGAACAAGATTAGGCGTGAGTTTTGATAGTGACACTGTTTAAAATGTTTGTTTTAAATGTAAGTTTGAACCATCTTACCATAAAAATGAAAGAAACAATCATGTTTACTAACTGGCTTTGTTAGGAGCAAATATTGACAGGCAGCTAGATTCAGTGTAAGAAAATGAATTAAAAGTGCTCTCGCTGAGCTAAAAAATTGAAAGTTTAAAACAATGACATTATTTCAACAAGTGTTCATCTGTGGGTGGTGGAATTATCAACCCTTTTGTTTTCTTATGCTTCTGCAATGAAAATTTAATAACTAGTACTTTTAAAATGAAGTTAACTGTAAACACCATTCATAAATTGGCACCTTGTTTTAGACAAATTTAGAATGCTGTTTGCCAGAAGGGAAAAAGGGGTATTATTTTTTTAAGTGGGTTTTTAAAAACATATCTTTTTTAAAAAAACGTTTTTAGAATTAACTCCATTGTTTTATACACTTTATTTCTATGGTAGAACAACCCAGCTAGCAAATCTGAAATTATATATATATATATATATATATATATATATATATATATATATATATATATCTCCTTTAGCGGAGATAGGGGCATTGGGACATCAGATGGATAGGACCTTAGTAGGTACCAAAATTCGATGTGAGGTCAAGCTTGAAAGGTCTGGAGGTCTGAGGCAGTTAGAGTTTGGACTCTCCCGCTAAGCCCCCTTCCTACCCTCATTGCTCCCCAGGAGACCACAAGCTGCCCGGCCCCCCCCCCCCAACACCCCAGCCCAGCCTTGTGCCTTCTCCTAGCCATGGCCTAAGGTGGAGGGTGATGGAGGGTAGTGGAGAGTAGGGAGTGAGTAGTACAGGAAAGTGGAAGGAGGATGAAATGCTAGCCAGCTTGCAGACCTCTCTCATTTGCAAATCTAGGCATTGACAAGGGCGGAAGGGACAGGTCTTCAGGACACTGAAATCCTCCCCAGGGCAGCACCCGCCCACTAGCAAGACTACTTGGGCAAAGGAAAAGCACAGGCCATGCTTCCAGGCAGCATTCATTATGGCCAAGTGCTTTCCTACAGTAAACCAAATATGCTTCCCTGTAACTCTCATCTACTTCTTTCAATGTTTCAAAAACTTATCAATGACAAAAATACGTGTTGATTGTAATTTCACCCAGTTCAACCCCTCCAACACCACAGTATATTCTCTCCCCAGCTCAACAGTCCTTCAGGGGACTGAAACCAGTGCCCGAACCCCCAGAGTCTCCTTTCCACATTCCTCAGATGCCCTGGCATTTGCAAATCCATTTCCACAGTTCCCTGCCAGCGTGCCTGTGAGGACACAGGGCCACCCTCCGGGCCCAAGCCAGGCTGGCGGCTCCCTAGCTCGGCCCCTCTGTTTCAGATGTTTCTGCCCCGAGGACACGGAGGGGGGTGGGGGTGGTGCTTTCTCCCACTACCGCCTGCGTTAGCGGGCAGTCGAGGCCTCGGCCAGGTCTGCGCGTGAACTGCAGCAAAGCCCGAGCGGGGAAGGCCTGGGCACCCCACGGAGCGTGAGCGCCGGGAAGGGGAAGAGCGGCGGGAGAAGGGGGCCGTGACCACAGCGCTGAGATGGCTCCGTGTCCACCCGTGCGCCCGGGAGTGACCGGGAGCCCGGCAGCTCCGCGGGCTTGGGAGTGGCCTGGTGTGGGGTCTGACCCCACTTCCAGTGAGTCCTTGGGGCTGGATGAAAACCCGCCCGGCGCTCTGAAGACCGGCTTTGCGGGCGCGCCGGCCGGCCGCTGGGCGGCCTCCGGAACCGGGCAGGAGAGGGCTGCGGGGAAGGCCGGGAGGGTCGGGCCACGCCTGCACCCGCCGCGCCCACCTCCACGGGGGCTCCCAGGTGAGCGCGGGCCGCCAACTTGGGGCGATCATTACCTGCGTCTCCGAGAGGCTGAGGCTGCCGGCCAGCTGCTTCCGCTCGGCGCCCACCACGTAGTGGTTCTTCTCGAAGGCGCGCTCCAGGCGCAGCAGCTGCGAGGGCGAGAAGGCCGTGCGGATCCTCTTGGGCTTGCGCGCGAAGGGGCCGTGCAGAAGCAGCCCGTCCTGGGGCACGTCGCTCGCTGCCCGTGCCGCCGCCGCCGCCGCAACACACGCGGGTACAGACAGAGAGAAGGGGCGCCGTGAGCCGCTGCCCGGCATCCCCGGCCCGCACGCTTACTCCCTTGAGAACGCTGATACCCTCCCTCTCCCTTTGCCTCCCCTTCCTTAAGTCCACTCTCCTCCCCAACACCTCCACACTCCCAGAGGTACCCTGTTGGGAGCCACGCAGAAATGCGGAGCTGCTGATGGGCCAAGGGTGGGCCCCCGGCCTGGGGAGGCGCCTATGGGTCCAAATCCACAGGGCCCGCAGCAACCCGCGAGCCCGAGACTGAGGAAAGTCCCTTAGAGCTGTTCATCCGCTTGACCCATCATATTTCACTCCAAGTGGATCAAGAGGAGAAAAAGGGCTGGTTGTCAGCGAGGTGATAAGGGCGGCAGTGACGCTGTTAGGCATCCCCAAGCCAAGCACAGATTCAAGAACTAAAAGATACCCAAGGAACTCTCCCTTCACTTAAACCAGCCTTGCTCAGGCTCCTAGCCCTTTGAAAAGCCTACCACTGGCCCAGGCTCTCCCCTGCAAGTGGTGGAAACGGGCCGGCATTCGGTCAATGGCTAGGCAGCACCTGCAGGTCTAAGGTCATGTTCTTCTACCCGTCCCCACCTCTCCCCCTTTCCCCTCAAGTCAAACCCTCTCCCACAGGAGACTTTCGCTGCTCCCTGGTGGGAAAAGACCGTGCTTCACCCCTGAATAGTCCCGTGCTAAAGAAGCATGTTTATAAGTATCTCCATATTATCTTTCTCTCTAATAGATATAGATAGAGGTATATGGGTTTCTGCACAGGCGTGTGTAAATATAAGCTCCAGCCCTCCTACTGGCTTTTTCTCCTATCTACCATACAGAGTTTTCAAAGAGTGTGACATGGCCACCATGGAAACAGCCCCAGATGCAGGAGGAGGGGATCGCATTGGAGTGGACGGGGCTGGGGTGGTGGGGTCAGGAACTACAAAAGCTAAACAAGCTTCCACAGACGGTCCCAGTCTCCACGAACGCCCACCTCCCCCCCCCCCACTAGGCTGGCTCTCTCAGGCTAACAAACTCGAAAGGTCCTGAAGTCCCCCGTGGATTCTCATGCAGTGGCATGTAACAGTCCCTCCTGACCCATCAGTAATGTAGAACCCTACAGAGACTGTTTCGAGGAGTTAGCTGATCCAACGGATTTCTTCAGAAATGGCCTTTGGTTTGACTCCATTTGACCTATTGTTTTGTTCTTAAGATAATCGTTTAGATTATCCTAGTAAGATCTCTCGTCTCTGGAAATATGACTGTAAGTGAAGCAAGGCGTATAATTGAGGTGATGTTGCTGAAACTCTCCAGGTTCATGTCCCTCTGCTGGTGGAAACTGCCTGACGTTACTTTCTTCAAGTCCCTGGCTTCAGACAGACACAGCAAACAGAGTTGCCTAGGAATGAGGGGCTAGTGCCTGGGGGGGAGACAAAGTCCCCTGACTGGGAGAAGTCACTAATTTCCAGTCACCTTATCTATTTCAAGTGGTTGGATCTGTGCTGCTACAAAAGGGAGGGGGAATCACAGAACAGGAAGATAGAGGGAGGGACACCCTGACCACGGGGCCCTTCGAAACAGGCAGGCCCAGGCCTCTCAGGCCTGATTGAAAGAAGAGTTTAACTTGTGGTCCTGGAGGGGACCGATGACCAGAGAGGTGGTCTGACAGAAAGGGATAAGAGGGAGAGAAAGGAGGAGCTTATCCAGGCAGGAATAAGAATTAAAGTCTCAAGTGTGGGCAAGAGAAAGGTGGGAGAGATAGGTGAGAAGCAGATACTTCTTGTTGACGTTAAAATAAACTGCTTCAGAAGACACATCATTCTGAGCCCAGGTGAAGTCCCAACAGGGGTGTCCTTTGGACAAATGAGCCCGACAGGAAGAGAGAAAGCCTGCCTCACACCAGCATTTGCAGGTTTGGCTCCAGCAGTTGGACTGGCCCAGGCTCGTCAGAAGTGAGGTGGCAGCAGAGAGACCCTGTAGGTGGGAATGAATGGGCCATATGGAGCAGAGGATGCAGGACTGTGGTCTGGCCTCAGTGTGTGTGACTTCATGGCTGTTTTATAATGTGGTTTGTGTCTGTCCAACCCTTGGGACAGGGGTGCAGCGTGGCCTGTTCCCCCTCCCCCTCCTCCCCCATAATTGTGGGCTGTGAGAGTGGGCTGTCAGTCTCAGACAAGGACAGGAGATTAAAACGAGGCTGGCTTAGCCTTCCCTGGAGCTAGCAACGAAACCCCAGTTTTCCTCCAGCTTCTCTCTGTGGGCCACTTCAAAGCACCGGCTAGGAACTAGCCATAGAGACTCCCAAGAGCGAGGCAACTGGAGGTGGGAGCAAGGGGTGGGAAAGGCCCAGGGCTGGAGCTGCGGTCTCTTCAGCAAAGCCAGCGGCCAGCCAGGGGCTCTAGACCTGAGGGCGGGGCGCAGGGACCTGGGGCTACAAGAGGGAGAGGCTAGCCGAGCAGCGGAGATAACCTCATTCCCGCTCCTGCAGGAACAAAGGCGCCCTTTGCAGCGCCGGCCCATTACCCACGCGGGTCCCAGAGGTAGGGTCTCCCACAGCCCGCTCCGGACGCTGCTCCCGGCTTGGAAAGTTCCTGATGTCCGGGAAATCACACCGAAGGGCAGCCAACCCCTGGTCCTCAGCGTCACCTCCCCTGCAGGCCTCGAAAGCCGCACCCTGCTTCTGGATCCCGCCGCCCAGTTCGGACCATCCCGCCCCGGCGGCTTCTCCTCTTCCACCGCCTCGCTCAGCGGAGAAGCCGCTGCCCCGCGCACCGGGACGGGGCCGCCGGGAAGCCCAGCGAACCACAGCGCAGACGTTCCCGTTCGTTCCTGTAGGGTTTCGTTTCTAGCACTAAAACCGGGCTGAAATGAGCATCCCGGGGACCGGGTTCTCTAGAAAACGCGGCGCCGGGAGCCCCGGGCCGGCTCTGCTCGCAGCGCGGAGGCCCCGCTGGGACCGCAGGGCGCGTGGCCACCGGGGCGCGCACGGGTCTGGCGGGTCTGGGGCGACGCTGACCCGCCCCGAAACCCAAACCAAACGTCTCAGCGTTCTAAAGTCCTGCCCTGGCCAACGGGTTTCCGAGTCTAAAAATGCGCTCACACTCGGCTCCATCTCCGCATCCAGACACGGTTCTTGAGAGAAAAATCCAACCGTTTTGCAACTCCACAACGTGCCCGCCGGGGCTGATAGCTCCAGGAGCGGCGGCAATTTCCTAAAGGGTTTTGCGGAGGATTTCTCGGGCCTCGTCTTCCTGGGGATGCTCCCAGCCGGAGCTGGATCTCTAGGGAGGCACCCCGGGCCTCTGCGCCCGGGCGAGGCCGGAGGCGAACAGGATGGTTGGGAGGACGTGGGCGCGTGGGTCGGAAGCCCAGGGCGCAGCGGGAGAGGCCTTCTCCCGTTGAGCGGAGATCACAGGGCTTGGGACCGGCTGTGCTCTCTCGCCTGGGCCGCTGTACCCTCCACCTGCCCCTCTGCAGAGCTAGTGCAAAGGTTCACAAACACCCGCCACTCTCTAATCGTTCGCGGGCACTGGGCTTCAAGACTCAGGCCAGGAGCCAAGCCCATGGAGGGCCGAGGGAGTTTGCTCAATTTTGAGCAAAACTCAATTTTATCAGTAAACATTGATTTTAATTGACAGGCTTCCCGCCCAAATCGCTCTCCCCTTCACACACACACACACACACACACACACACCCCGGATGAGTTGGGCAAATCTTCGAAATCCCCAGGGGATATATGTGCCCACAAAAATTCTTGTTTCAGTAATTACATTCTCTTATTTTGTGGGAATCTACTGGGTCGGTGTCTACCAGCGAGAAGGGACTGAGAAAACAGTCTGACAGATCGGGACCCAGGACAGCGGCTTCCCGTGAAACAAGCGGCTACAGCTAACGCTTCAAGGGGTCGTTTTTTCTCCTATGAGTTAGATAATTGTACCAAACATCCAGTTTACTTTGACTGTGTAGACGGGTTTACCGCCAGATAAACTCCAGGAGCCTTAGCTCTAGCTATGTCCTTTCCATTTGTTTCACTAAAAGCCGAGTTACCTAGCTCTGGGTCGTGGAACCTCACAAGGCTGAGGTCTAGTCTACACTAATAAATAAAGCTGGAAACTAAAGCAATTGCTGCACAAATGAAGAAGAAGAAGAAGGAGAAGAAGAAGAAGAAGAAGAAGAAGAAGAAGAAGAAGAAGAAGAAGAAGAAGAAGAGAATAAGAAGGAAAAGGAAAGAAAAGAAAAAAATTCCAACAAATTCAAGGAAGAAAACGAACTCCAACAAATGCAGTTCTCCTTGGGAAAAGTCAGATAATTGAAACATACTTGTGTGTGTGTTTGTGTGTGTGTGTGTGGCCAGTGGGAGAATCTTCATTAGCAAACCCATTGCCCGTAGAAAGAAGTCCAGGGCGCTGGGACTGCCCTCGACCTTACCAGCTTTTTGCCCCCACCCCCTGCCTGCGAGGACCGCCAGTGCCCCCCCCCCCTCCCGCGCAACCCCAGGAGCCTGGTGGGCTCCCAGAGTAGGCAAACGGCGAGGAAGCTGGTGTGCTATCGCAAACCTTCCTCACTCTGGGTCCAAGAGGCGCGTGTGACTTGGAGAAGTCGGGCAGAGGTTGCTAAGAAACATCTCAAGACAGCAGAGAATGCCATACTGAACATTAACTCTCCAGCTTGCCCTGCCCGCGATCCCTTCTTCCCAAGGACCCGAGGCACGCGGGTGGACCTTGCCCTGCTCAGACGGGCCAGCTGGGGCGGATCCCTGGGAGCCGGTGACGGACATGACTGCCGAGTATAGTCCCAGATCCAGCCGGGGTGGAGGGAGGGCGGCGGGCACTGAGCTCTCCGGGCTGGGACTGGCGCGGCCAGGAGAGATTAGGACAGGCCGCAGGGAGAGGCTCCAGAGATGCTCCCAGGCTTGGCGTCCAGGCGGCGTCATACCTAGGGAAGCCTGGACATCCTAACCTGGTTCTCTGGCAGGGAAGCCGAGGAGGCAGAAGCGTGATGGATCCGACGCGGCTCTTCTCTTGGCTTGGGAGTCGGTCTCCGAGGACCCGCCGCCTTCTCCAAACAACTTCCAAATAGCCCCGCGCACCCCCGAGCCTCCCCCCGCGCCACCGCAGCGCGGGCGCTGGCCGGCCGCTTCGGCGGGCACAGCGTGGGCACTCACCCTGGAAGCGGTGGCCGAAGAAGCGGTTCCGCAGAACCCAGGGGTAGAAGTGCAGAGGGTCCCGGTGCTGGGCGCCGAAGAAGGAGTGCGGGGGCTGCAGCGGGGAGGCGCCCAGCTGGTGCGCCTGGTGCACGGCCAGCGCCGGGTGGTTCATGGCTTCGGGGAACACGAGCTCGGGCCCCCCGTAAAGCGAGCGGCCGGCGCTCGCGGCGGCGGGGAAGCCGCTCACGAAGGCCGCCTCGGCCGCGCCGGGGTGAGGGTAATTGAGTGCGGTGGGCCGGAGCGGCTCCTCCGAGGCGGCCGCGGCCAGGGGATGGGAGCCCGCGCCCCCGCCGCCATTGCCCCCGCCGGTGCCGCCGTCCTTGGCCACCAAGGACTCGATGGTAAAGCCGCGCTTGGCTGTGGGCTGGAACATGGTCGCGGGCGCCAGAGCCGAGGGAGGCAGCCGGGCTCCGGGGAGCGCTCCGCGTGCGGGCGCCGCGGCCGCCGTGCGGGGTGTGCACCCAGCCAGGCACATGCACTCACACTAGCACCCCTCGCCTCCCCCGCCCGCCGGTGCTCAGCCCCAGCGGGTGAGCCCCGCACGGAGCGGCGAGGGGCGTGCAAGCCCGGGAGCGCGGAGTCCGGCCACCTCGCACAGCCGGGCGAGCTGGCCTCCGCCGCCGAGCCAGCAGCTCCCGGCTCGTGCACGGGCGCGGGACCAGTATGATGCCGAGAGCTGCCTCCACCGCCTGGGGGCTGAGCTCGGCCCCCGCCCCCCCGAGTCCGGCCAGGTCCGACCCCAGCCCCGGGTCCCCCAGCAGTGCCCGCCAGGCTCGGGCAGCGGCGCTGTGAGGCGCGAGTTAGCCGGCACCTGCCCCGCGCGCGCCCATTGGCCGCTGCTCACCTGCCCCAAGGTGGGGGGCGGGGCGGGGCGGGGCAAGGGACCGCGAGTGGGGAGAAGGAGCCAGCAGTCGGAAGCAAAAACCGGACTGGAGCATCAGCAAGGCGATCTAGGCAACCCCCCCCC
>PVJC01002634.1:0-77034 GCA_004026665.1 Murina feae
TTGTAATATAAACATTAATTCACAGAATCACTCAGAATTGGGAGAGATCATATAAGGTCATTTAAATTCTCTTCTTTCTTACAGAGCCAGTTTTACTTTGTCTTCTCCAGATTCTATACGCCAAGTGGTAGATGAGGGATCATTTACATTTTTGGTACATTTTGGCACCAAACCAAAATCCAGGGCAACTTCACATAGATTAAATAAACTCTCCAGAAATAAATCATGTAGAAAAAGAAATATATTCATCATTGTGTACTACTTGAGAAATGTCAAAAGGCACATTAATGTCTTTTCCATACAGACACCAAAACAGTGTAAAGGTAAGGTGGACTTGCTCCATATTCTGATTTAGGAGGTTGTAAAGTTGTAACCTGCCCCATTAAGTAGTTATTCTATTTCATCCTCTAATGGGTTGCATTTTGAGAATGACCAAATTGATAGGGAGAGTTTTCAAATGATAATGACATCATGTAAAATAGAAAGTCCTGCCTAAATGCCAAATTATCCCAACGGCTTAAAACACCGTGGTACTTTATTAATGAATATGAGATTGTGGTCATGCTTCCACTTATTGATCGAAAAATGAAAAACAACAACAACCAAAAAACTGACCAGTCTATTGGCACAATAATAAAGCATGTGTATTGACCAATTTAATATCAATTTGCTGTGCTTATTTAATCACATAGATAGCAAATTCATAATATACTCTAATTCCTTGAGGAAGTCATTTATGATTTTAAAATTACCATGATTACAAAGCTATTATATCTAATATAATGGGTTATTTTCTAAGTATCAAAATCAAATGGATCAATTTTAAAGGTCTAAATAGTTTAATCACATCAAGAACTGTGTGTGGTCAACTTAATTCTCATCTTAATGGTTCTTTTTGAAAAAATATAAATTCTGATAGAACACGAAACTTATTAAGTATTATATGTAAATATATTAAATCTTTGAGTATAAATAAAACATATTTGGTGCATCCTGCCATTTGGGGCCTAAAGTTGTGTTTGGTGATACAACTTCATGCATAGCTCTAACTTTAATAAAACATGTAAGCATAAAGTATTCTAATTTGCAAACATTAATTATGACATAGAAAAAGAACTGAGGAGCATAATGGGCACAAAAATAAATATTTGTCAAATGAATGAATAGCTGGACAAGTGAAATTGAAATAGGGGTCAGATTTTAAAATTTCATGGTTAACCATTCATACTAAAATTACTGTATTTGAAGCAAGTGGATTTTAAAAATCAACTCTAAAGATTTTTAGTTTGTAACTAAAATGCAGTTATTAATTTCCTATGTTTTGTATTTACTTATAAGTACACAGAAGTATAAAATTAAATTTCAAATTGAAGATTGGCTATGGCATAGTATTTATATCAAGTGAAGAAATTTTTATTAAGGAATATCATATGCAAAAAGGCAGTATCAGCAATTAAAAATGAATATAATTTAAAAATTGGAAGAAAAATATTCAAACATATAGACTTCCAAATTTTGAAGTAGTGTGGCATTACAAAAGAGAGAACCTCCAATTGATGTCCCAAAGATTTTCTTTTCCAGCGTATGACAATTACATTAAAAGTTATGATCCTAATAATACCTTCCAAATAGTGACAGATGGTTTCTTCAAATAGTCACTATACCTTTTAATTTAGTTTGAAAAAAAAAAGATCTATCTTCTGAAATACAATGCACTTACACTCATATTTATTCTCTTTTTAAATCACCAAGTTGCAATTTAATCAAAGCAAGTTTTTAAAGGACAACACGATAGTCAAAGTAGGGACTACCCAATGATCCGCTAAATCCAGGGATGAATTTTTATTATCTGGTGAAATAGTTGGACTGCACATTTCAGAGAATCCTCCCTAATTCTCAGGCAAGCTCTGAATGGTACTGAGTGGGTGGCAATAAATTTGAGATTATGCTCCCTTACAAGCATACTCCCTAGAATAGTAACTCTAGGCAGACTATTAAATGCAAAGTGATCATGCTTCAACAACCTCGCCACGTAGAGCAGGGCTGACGGACATTTATAAAGAGCTGAATAAAAAGGACACAGGTCTAAGTGAAATACACTTTACCTGTCCTGAGTTGACCTGAAGAAGTATGGGAGCTAGGTTCACTCTAATACAAGTCCAAAGCAATCAAATTCCTACATCATCCACAAAGCAAGGCCAACAATGAATTTAGGCTGGAAGATGTTCAAAGTAAATATAACCCAACAGTCCTAACTATGGCCTTTATTAACATCACCTCAGCAGGTCTAGCTTTAAAAATGTGACTTCCTGGTAGTGTTAGGAGAAATTAGCTGCCAAATGCAAACCCGGGTACCAAACTGAGACAACTTGCTTTTCCAAGCTTCTAATTATACTAGTTTAAAAACAGGGAATATCCAGTGAAATCACAATGATGGCTTTTAGGATAGTGATTGTCAACCCTTTTCATCTCACGGACACATACACTAATTACTAAAATTCTGCAGCACACCAAAAAAAAAAAAAATTATATACACATTTGCCAATCTGATTTTAAAAATAAGTATAATTTTGATTCGTTGTTGTGTTGGCTGCTGTCATTTTTTTTATTTGAAATCTAAGAGAAAAGACGTCAGTGCCCCTGACTAAACAGTCAAGTATTCCATGTTTTATAAATTCTTGCAGCACATCAGTTGAAAACAGCTGCTGTGGCACACCGGTTGAAAACAGCTGCTTAGGATAATGAATTGATGGCAGGCATGGGACAGTTAGGTCACCGTGAGTGATTAAAAATGTTTCTAATTTCTGTTACTAAACATATCATCTGCATGCTAGAGAATGCTTCCTTTTCTATTCACCAGAGTAGAAATGGAGTGAATCCAATTCATTCAAAAGTGGTATTAAGTCATTAATAACTTAAAACATGTGGGACAGCTGGAAGACAGAGCCTATTCCTGTCTAATAATCCAAATGAAAACTGCCCTCTGATTTCTCAGGAGATCATTCCTATTGACCCTGAATGTAACCAACAGTGTAAGCATAGATGGCACTATTTCTGCTGGAAATCAATAATGCAGAGTCTGAATTGAATTCATGGTGCTTTATTCAATCATTGATTTCTGTCAGTAGATTCAAAGGCAAAAGAATAGTCTATAGAAGCCACAGGCAGTCTTCTCAGACTCCTGACAGATTTCTTCACCAGGTGGTGGAGTGACATGGTGGGTTGGCAGTGCCGAAGCCCACCTGTGCCTGTAGTGGAACCTGGCATAAGAAACGCAGGCTTACAATTTATAAAAGCAGAACTGGCATAGGTTTCAGAGAGACTATCCAATGAGCCAGTGGACATATGACTTGGGGACACAAAAGAATTCCTTTCAAACATTGGGAAAACATTCTGTTCTTTTTAGATGATATTAAATAACTAGAAATAAAGATGAAAATCAAAGTTTAAATCCTATCAAAGATGTCCACAGGTTAATTTTATGCTATGTGAATTTTTAAAATCTGAAAAGGCTAGCAAAGAAAAGCCTATCAGAAAACACAAATGGCCAAAGTAACCACTGATCCACTGTTGAATAAGAAACAAATATAATCGATTCTCAATTGTGATGAGAATTGCAATGTTTGCTGTGGCAAATCATTATGGCTTGTGGCTTAATCCAAGAAGACTTGCTACTCATTTTTAGGATTTGAAGATATCCAATAAACTGTCTCTAAATCCTAGCCCCAAACCCTACTTTATTAAGTCATTTATAGTTAACTGAGAATTATTTAAGTAATAATTCAGAGTCACAAATTTTTTTAATGGTTCAAGATTTTACCAATGTGCACTGTATGGCCCATTGCTGATCTAGCTCAGAGTAACTGAATTAAACAGAATAAAACAGTTTACATCAAGGGCCCCATGCTACTACACAGGAGGAATTACCAAATGAAGATCAATGAAAATTGCTTCAGGATGAGGAAATAGTGTTGCAAAGGTCCGTGGTAGATAGTTTGGGTTGTGCAAGAAAAAGGGTCAATGTGGCTCAAATGTGGCACAGGAGTGATTTTTTTTTTAATAATATGGTTGTAAAGACCAAGGGAAGCCTAATCATGCAGGGCCTGTAGGGCAGGTTAAGGGTTTGGTTTTACTTTTTACTAAAGGACCAGCGCACAACATCCCTCTGGCAGTCAGATATCCCTCCAGCAGTCATTCATCCCTCTCCCAGTCCAGGGCTCTTGCCATCCAGGACCCCTCTCTCCTTACTGCCCGCCTGCAGCGGAGATGGGAGAAGCTTCTGCCACCTCTGCTGTGCCCGGCTACTAGCTGAGCAGAGCTCCCTCTGTGGAAGCTCACTGACCACCAGGGGGCAGCTCCTGCATTGAGCATCTGTCCCCTAAGTGGTAGTGCATGTCATAGTAACTGACTGTTCCACCATTTGGTCGATTAGCATATTAGGATTTTATTATATAGGATGACAGGAAGCCTGTAGAGCATTTTAAGTAGAGCACTGACATGACTTGATTTATGTTTCCAAAAACATCATTGAGGCTGTTGGTTAGACTGTAAGGGCGTAATAATAAAGCAAAAAAATCACTCAGCTGGCCTTGACTGATTAACAATGAAGATGGGAGAAATGATCAAGAACACATTTTGGAAGCTGACCAGTGTGCCTGCTGATGTGGACCAAACAGGGATGGAGCTTAAGATAGGTGCAAGAATGAGCTGTTGAGCATTACTCACAGGGCTTTGTTTTGAGCTAAAATAATTCAGAAACTATCCAGGTTAAAGATGGCAGCGTGGGAGAAGGTACTACGTGAGCACAGAGAAACTCCTAGGACAGGTTTCTAAAGGGGGAAGCAGCCAGGATGGGCTTCCTTCCCAGATGTAATATCTAAGTTAGCCACTGAAACAATTAGACAAGAGCCCTCTAAAAAGAACATTCTACAGAGTCAGAGGCAAAAAGACCTATTAAGACTCAGAATTAAATTATGAGGCCCATACATTTAAGAAACTGAATTAATACATCATTATGGATGAATAGTAAAGGAAATGACTTCTGGAAGTAAACCATTGAGAAGTTCAATTTTACGTAACAGGTACACTGACTCCTCCCTGAAGTTACAGATCTCCCAGTTTGGGATTCCTTCAATAGAAGTATTTCTGAATAATTGTAAGTGCTCCATAAACTAATACAATTCTGATTGATTTGTAACAATATCTTATAACAATTTAGATTTTTTTTCTGTGTCTCACCTTCTCCATCAAGTATTTCACATCCTGTAAATGAACACCAGGTAAGAGTAACCTCCTATTTATACTAACCAAGGTGAAGCCTTTGATAAAAGTAAGTAAAGTGCTCTAATTTGGGTTCCCTCTGGACCAAGTTCCAGGGTTTCTTAAAAATTCACATGTTGAAAGATTGAAGGTATTTTTGTTTATATCAGAATTGCTTCTAAATTCTTATAATTATGTAAGTAACTTCCCTAGCAGGGGACAATTTAGAGAAAGATTATATTTCTAACAGTATACAGACTTCATAAGTCAAAATACTAAGAGGAATTTATCCTTCCTCACATTTCACATGCTTTGCAGAAAATATTCAACTTTTGTAATTCATTTACAAGTGAATTGGTAGAATTCATCCTGAGCAACCTGCTACTGGTGACGGAGGTATCATAGGCCAGAGGAAGCTGGCAACCAGACTCATTTCATTCATTCATTCATTCATTCATTCATTCATTCATATTTATTTATTCACTGCTTAAGGAGCACACAACTGACAAGTAATCTATATTATATATCGTCGAAGAAATATGACTATATTATAATTTCTACTTATTTAGGAGGACTCGCTGAGATAAAATGCCTTATTTAACTTTATGGTTTGGTTCCAAACTCATTGGAAACCCTCCTTAAAATCCTTCCTTCGGAGCAGGTCCCGACAGTCTTTTGTGTCTTTTCGTTCATTTTTCTCCTTCATTTGTTCATTCTGGAATCTGTTCGATCTTTTCTCCATGCGATACTGTTTCTGTTTTATAACATTTGAATTTATGTTCCTCTTTACTACCAAGAATTTCATTCAACACATTTGAAAATAGCATGTTTTAGAATAGGCAGAAAGCATTAAATAATAGTATTATGCTATATTATATATGTGTGTGTGTGTGTGTGTGTGTGTATCCATATATATATATTCCCATTAAAAAACAAATGATGGGCAAAGCAGACTGCTGAGAGCATTTCTAGTGCTGAAAATTCAGGAAAAAAAGAAAAAGGCTCTGGTTCTTAACAAAAAAACCCATTTCTTCCTACGGTAACCAGATGGGGAGAGTAGGAGAGAAATTAGTAACAGCCTGCCCTAGCCACTTTGGCTCAGTGGCTAGAGCATCAGCCTACAGACTGAAGGATCCCAGGTTTAATTCTGGTCAAGGGCACATGCTCAGGTTGTGGGCTCAATCCCAAATAGGGGTCGTGCAGGAGGCAGTCGATCAAAGATTCTCATCATTGATGTTTCTATCTCTCCCTCTCCCTTCCTCTCTGAAATAAATAAAAATATATTTTAAAAATAGTAACAACCTGTTAGTACTTTTTAATAGATAGGATAAAGAACATAGTGTTTAAAATATATATGTACATAATATATTTTAATGTGTATACATGTATATATTTTTTATTTTACAAAATATAATTAATTATTACCACATTTTTTAAAGTTTCTTTTTCCATTTTATGCCTCATATGCTCACTCAATCTAAGAACCCAAAGCCCATAGGTGATCCACAGGCCCAAGTTTACCATCAAATCAAGAGTCTACAGCATTTAAATGAAAAAAACACAGCTTACAGACTTACCTGTGGAAAATGTTTGTTATCCTCTGTTCATCAAACTTCTTCAAAATGTCAGTTAACAAATCTTTTAAAATTTCAGTTAACAGTGTTACTCTGGTTTTCTATGGACCCCCCTTCAATTGAGAAGAGCAAAAATTAACAAGTTTCCTCTATCCTATAATTCTGAACTTCATTTTCTTAAAAGATTGTATGAATTTGCTTAAATCTTGTTCAATCCAATCTCACTAGGATTGAATACAGTCTAGAATTCCAGCAGCCCACTGCTTTCTTTCTGAGTATTGGCTTTTACATGCAATTGCAATTGCCCTTTCTAGCTTTAGGTCCTTCAGAACTGTAATATCTTGGATATTTGCACCTATTACTTACAAAAGGAAAGTAATGATTTTTTAAAATATATTTTTATTGATTTCAGAGAGGAAGGGAGAGAAAGATAGAAATAGAAACAGCAATGATCAGAGAGAGAATCATTGATTGGCTGTCCCCTACATTCCCCCTATGGGGGATTGAGCCTGAAACCCAGGCATGTGCCCTGACCATGAATTAAACCATGACCTCCTGGTTCATAGGTTGATGCTCAACTATTGGGCACCACTGGACCGGTGGAAAATAATGACTTTAATTAGAAGATCTCTTGGATTCTGACAAACAAACAAAATCCTGTTTGAGTAAAAATGATTAAAGACCAGAACAGGCCACCAAATAGTATTGTGGAATCATTCTCCCTGAACACTGTTTAAGAAACCAAAACAAAATATTAAAATGTATCCTCTTTCTTTATAAAGCTATGACCTTGTGAAATGTCTCCTAGAGCTATCCTATATAATAAAAAAGAAACATGTAAATTGACCATCCCTCCACTAAGCTCACCAGACAATCAAGAGTGAGTATGCAAATTAACCCAACAAAGATGGCAGGCTAATTTGCATACACAGGCACTGGGCAGAGGGCAGAGCAGGAGAGCTGACAGAGAGTGGAGTGGCTTGGGGAACTTGGCTCCCCAAGCTGCCAGATGGAGAGTTGAGAGGGAGACCTGGTGGCTTGGAGGACTTGGCAGAGTGGCAAGCCATGGGATGGAGACAGAGCAGGAAGGAAAAATCAAGAGCATTGGGAGCACCAGGAATGCTGGGAATCGTAGTTCTGGCGGCAGATAGATCTCCTAGATTTAGAGCAAAGTGAGCCTGGAGCAAGTTACTGTTGCAGTGGGGGATGGAGAGAAAACAAAGGTGAGAGACATAAGTAAAATCAGAGTGTCTAGGAAAAATTAAAGGGAAGATATCCTAAAACTTCCAGTAAATCTCCACCAATGAAGCAAAGAAAAAAATGTCTCTATTATTCTGTGAACAACAAACCAAACTGAGTTGGGGTCTCAGACAATTAGCTCATATGACTGCAAAGACAGACAAAAACTCACAGAATGGAGAGGGTTCAGGTTGGCCTGAGGGACCCTCACACCCCCCCAGTGCTCAAATGTCATGAATTGGGCCTCTAGTAGTTAATAATAACATTATTGAATATCATGAGTGATAATGAAATATCACAAATATTTCTCTGTGGGCAAAATCTGCTTATTCTTACTGCTGTGGACTTGCAGTATTAAAACAATGGTACACAGGACATACCTCCAGGAAAATTATCCTCAGAAGTCAAATTAATTAAATTTGTACTATAAGAAGAAGAAACTAAATTTCTGTCCCTTGGGTGTCCTGGAAATGAGAGTAGTTTAATCAAGATTACTAATGTAGCTAAGAAAACAAATGCCGCCCTGACCGGTTTGGCTCAGTGGATAAAGCATCGGCCTGCGGACTCAGGGGTCCCAGGTTTGATTCCAGTCAAGGGCATGTACCTTGGTTGTGGGCACATCCCCAGTGGGGAGTGTGGAGGAGGCAGCTGATCGGTGTTTCTCTCTCATCGATGTTTCTGGCTCTCTATCCCTCTCTCTTCCTCTCTGTGAAAAATCAATAAAATATGTTTTTTTAAAAAAAGAAAACAAATGCCTCAGGGGGAAAAAATGGTGGCTAAAATAAGAAAACACAGAACATAAGAACAAAACTTTATAGCAAGCCATTGACATTTATATTAATCAGGGTCCTCAAAAAAAACAAACGAACAAACAAAAAACACACACACAACCTGCAGGACGTGGAGCGAGGGGTTGGGGGAGAGAAATATTAATTCTAAGTAACTAGCTCACATGACTTTGCAGGTTTGGCAAGTCCAAAATTGGCAAAGTAGGCTGTCCGGCTGGAGATCAGGGAAAGCGTTGCAGTTCAAGGACCTCTAATTTGGTCTGCTGGCAGAACTCCCTCTTCATCCGGGAAAGCGAATCTTTTCTTAGTAAAGCCTTCAACTAATTAGATGAGGCCCCACATTATAGAGCATAACCTGCTTTACTAAACATCTATTAACATAACTGTTAATTATCTAGAATAATGTTTGACCAAATATCTGGGTACTGGAGTCTGGCCAACTTCACACATAGAATTAACCATCACAATGCTTCGGGGAAATGAAAAAGAATGTGGGCAACACAGGAAGCCCCTGAGATGTGTTCTGTTTCACAGGACAGTGGAGTAACCAACCACCCTGGTTTGTCCCGGAGTAAAGGGTACCTCAGGACAAGGGGACTTTAAAGTTAAAGGACCATGCAGAATCGACAAGGTCACCCTACCCTACAGGGAAGCATATATCATTAGTCCTTATTATCATCTCAATCTTAATAATTCTTCCAGCTTATCTATGACCTTCTAAGTTACGTTCACATATGTTCTTGTACACACCAGCCATAGGACAAAGTATTCTCCAATATAAATGAAACATTCATTGTGGTTTAATCAGCAGTTTCAAATGAATTTTGATATGATGAGTGTCCATCCCTCTCAGTCTACTGATAAAGTCTAAGAATCAATCTTGCCATGAAAATGTCATCAGAATCACAAAGAGCCAAAAAGACTGTCACAGGTCCAAGAACTAGCCTTGACCTCGAAGTCTTTCCCGCAACCTTCAACAAACATGAAGCAAGTAAACTTTCGAGTGACTGGAACAACACTGTCTAAACCGACTTAATGATAAACTGGTTCAAGAAAAAAAACTGTTTGAAAAACAGTGAGATGAACATAGTTAAACATGTTTCTTTACTGCAAAACTCTTCATAGCCTTGAACATATAATGTGTACCATGCGACACACACACAAATACGTAATTTGCAGAATTTTCCAAAATAATTGGACCACAGATATCACCGTCAAGATACACATTTTACATTTCTCAGAACAGGGTTCAAGAGATAGCCAGTTTATGAAACAGGCCTAACAAGATTGAATGGGAAACATTTCAACTCATCAAAATATTTCCAGAAACATAATTTCTGACTCCACACTAATTCTCATGAGCAATTATTTAGAATCCACATTAGTTTTGTATCTGAGTATATGATTCAAATGTTTCACCTTTAAAGAAAGTACGGATTCCTTTTCTTTTCTTTTCTTTTCTCACTTTGACAAACTCCCAGATCCAGCAAACAAGTATACAGCAAAGGCTATGCAAGGGGATTAAGGACAAACACAACATGGTGAAAGGGGCTCTCCTGAGGCTTGGTGGTCAACACACCCCTATACAGGGGAGGAATCATAGGTCAGAATCAATGGTTGACCTGCCAAATTAATCTAATGACTTACAATCCACCAATGAAATATCAACTATGAATTCTAAGATGAAAAATCCAAAGAATGATAAGAGGATAAGATCTGAGGAATATGCGTGTTTCAGGTTGAGGGGAATTTCTAACCCAGTGGTGATCAAAATCAAGTAGAGTCAAATTCACAGCAAGATCCATTCACAGGTGTTAGATAATAGACATCTACGATAATTCATGTCAACTCGACTTTGTCACAATGGAAATACATGCTTGAGCCCCAGATCAATTTGGAGACATTTGAAGAACATTTCTAATATAATACAAGGCATTCATACAGACTCTAAAACACATATTTATTGAAATGAGAACATGCAAAACTTGTAAAAATATTGAAAATGTCAGTACATTGTGTGGCACTTAAACTGAGCATTAGCTAATTTTAATGATTGCTTTCTCCTACAATACTGCCAATATTGCAAGCAACAGATGTTGTTACTGAAAAATGCTAATTATTATATGCCCTAACCACCATCTAGCTCTCACTCCCTCTTTTTCTTTTTTTGGTTTGTATTAGCAATTACATCTGTCATGTATAAACTGCATAGGATTTGAAGTTGTGTTTTGTGTACGATAATGTCACCACACCAAAATAGCAGAGACCAATTATTTTACTTCCAAATTTTAAACACCATTTTATAAATAGTACTGAATAAAATGAAGTTCATCTCTAATTTCTGTTCATTGTCACATTTCAGGTCAATGGGTACAGTCAAATTCACTTCCATTATGTCCTAACAATCAAATACCTTCAACTTATGTTAAGACATTAAAAAAAATCACAAGAATATATTCTATATTAACATTCCAATAGCCGCTGCATTTCAGTACCACTAAACAGGGTTACAACTTGAAAATGTTTCTTTTCAGCCATTCACACAAGGCAAACACAAGAAGAAAAAGGGAGATTCAAAATGAGCAAAGAAGCTATCTGAAATCCTCAAAATAATATCTTCAGTTTAATTTCTAAATAGCCTAGATATCAGGAAACTTACCTTAACCTGTATTTATACTAATGAAATATGAAAATTAAGATTATACTTCATACTTAGCATTAAGTTCAGTTGCTAGATATAAAAGATGGAAAGTAAAAAAAAAATCTGTGCACACAGTAAGGTTAAAGAATTCTGAGATTAGTTACAAGAAACAGGGCTGTAACCTTTCAAAGTAGAGGCAACACAATAAATAGAATATCGATTCATTTCTATGTAATTTTCTACAAGTAATTGATAGCTTATCTCTTGCCAAACTGATGATAAGAAAAAAGTTACTCAGTGACAATGAAAGAGTGGGAACAGATCTGGAATTGGAGTTCAACAAAGAAACTGCAAGGGAAGTTCCATCTTTAACGCCCTGCCTTGCAAACTGATATTCTATCCTAATTCACTTCATCAAACATATGTATTTCAGTATCTTATGTACCAATGTTAAATATCAAGGCTGTGATTCTCGATGTACAGCAAACCTTTGACAGATGTGCTACAGAATTTTGATGCGTGGAAAATCTATTTTCATTACAAATTTTGTAACTTGTGTCAGAAATAAATGATGAATTGAGTTGGTCCTATAAGTTGGTACAAAGGCAATACAATCAGGTCTAAGAACCAAGAGGTATATCAAACCAGCACCAAAGAGAGATCTTGGCATTCACTGGGAACTTGGAAGAACTTTCCAGGATGGCGGAACTTTACTCATTAGCCACAAAGCTGCCGGGGAGCCCAGGAAGGCCTGTGATGGTGATGGGTGGATTCTTCCATCGTCATTATGAGAGATTAGTCTCAGTTAAAATATTTTTAGACTTTAGAGATTTTTTTTTTTTTGTCATTTAAAGCCTTCAAACAGGCTACCAAACTGTAATATTTTAACTTGAGTGGCAATTACAAAATGTCCCACCCATTATATTAGGGAGACACATGATGGAAAACGACAAGTTCTCATAACATAAAGAGCTTATCTTTAGTGGAAAAAACAGGTCACTTGTCATTCTATATGATATCACTTATATGTGAAACCTAGAAACACTGAACTCACAGAAACAGAGTAGAACTCTGGTTGCCAGGAGTTGACGAGTGGGGGAAATGGGAAGATGTTCATTAAAGGGTACAAACTTCCAGGTGTAAGATGAGTAAGTTCCAGGGATCTAATGTACAGCATGGCAACTATAGGTAACAACGCCATTACACACCTGAAAGCTGCTAAATTTACCTGATGTTATGTGTCAGTTATATCTAGAGATCAGCCTATAATTTTATGGAGTGTTGAAATGACATTCATTTTTTAAATTGTTTAAACTCTTAAAAATCAGGTCATTCATTTCTTAAGAGGATTCATAATTGGGTAGAAGTTGTTCCCTCTTCCTATTTTTCTTTTTCTCTCATAATCCTGTTTGGTCTTTCTGAAGACTATTAAGGTAGAAATGACTACAGCATTTATGGGTTACTTTCTATGTTTGTAGGCAGTGTGTTATGCAGGTCTTTAGCAGCCACAGTATCTCATGGACAACTCTCAGATACGAATGATTGTTTCTACCACAAATATGTAAAAAAAATAGGGTTCATATAGTTTGAAAGTGACAAAATATAGTGTGAAGCAGTGTCCAACTTTAAAGATCAAAGGCTCTGAAGTTATACAGAAACAGAGAAGTGGACATACAGAGGTGGTCATAATTCATATTCTGGAAAGTCTTATATTTTAGTCACATCCCAAATCATTTGCTTCAAACATACATATTTTATTTATTTAAATCTTATGAGACTATGAATATTGATACACTACTGCTATATCAAGTGGGCTAGATCCTTTTGGAACTAATTAAAAATATAAATATGAATTCCCCAGCAAATATTAATTATTTAAATAATGCTGAGACTATGTTTGTAACTGCTGTTTTATTTGGGCCACCAACGAATATATCTATGAACTGGCATTTTTTAAAATAAATCATTAGAATGTCTGGTTTGTTTTCATAAAGTGTCAGAATTATTTTACAATAGGGACTGAGACTTGCTATTTTGCTCTCAAATACTTAGGGACTTATTTATTTTATAACTTCAATAATAGAATCTCTTTCTAAGTAATTTGAATTCTCTAGCATCAAGTAGATGCTGACAAGGTGTTAAAACATCAAATAGATGTACAACAGCTCAAAGGAAATTAAAATTCTATCATAGAATAAAGCTAATAAATACAAGAAAAAAATTCTTACAAGTAATCAGTGATTGCAAATATTGACAAATACTTTAAAATTATAAAACCCAAGGCTGACAAGAGTATGGTGAGACCCATACTCCCACACACTATAGGAATATACTTTGGGACCGTCTTTCTGGAAAGCCACCTGGCAGTGTACAACCTTTGATCCAGCAGAGCCACTTAGAGAAAATCACCCTAATAAAAAATAACCATCAGTTACAGTCAAAGATTTATACACAAAGTCTCCTTTGCAGCATTCTAAGGTCAAAACGAGAAAATGTTATTTGTCTATTTCACAAAATACAATTGCCATAAAAATCTTAATTTTTAAAATAAAGAAATATAAAATGCATATAAAGTGCGGGTATGAGAGGAGGAAGACAAATATTCCAAAAAGCAAAGAGCATTCTATAAATTGATTCCAAATTTGTATAAACACACTTTATACGAATACAGATGCCACAAGAAAGAGTGAAAGGACATAAAGACATTAATAATATTTCCTTCTGAGTAAGCAAAATTAACCGATACATTTTATTTTCTTCTTCCTTTCTTCCAGCATTTTATAAAAGGCTCACTTTGGTTTTCATATATCAGAGTAAAAATGTAAATGCTATTCTAAAACTAATGCAATCTGGTTTAATTTGATGAGCAGAATAAAAGGTTGTTTGCTATATGTGCATATTCAAAAGCTGCCATTATAATTCTTTGACAGTATAATTCACTAATTTTTCTAACAAAAACAATTTTTCAAACCAACTTCAAGTTGAAAGGCAAGGCTGGGCAGTGGTAAGAGGCATACCATTACGCTCAATGCAGTAGAAAGTATGTTCGGAAAGAGTCTCCTCACTCCACTGCCAAGGCTGCCTCCGCTACCACTCGCTGAGTCACAAGTACCTTAGTTAGTTATTTATCCTCCCCAAAGACTTTCCAACATCAAATGTCATCACAAAGAACTATTTACCAGCACCTTGCTCAATTCCTTCTAGCACTAATCAACCACCCCATTTCCTGATACACAGCTGTCCTAAACAGGTACTTGTCAGGTGGAGTCTACTCTCCAATTCCCGGCTTTCATTAAAGGAAACATTCTACTGCTCTGCACAGTGCTTTAAGTATCAAATGAGGTTTCTCCCAGAATGCAATGAATATTTGTTAATTTTTATTTAAGTCAAAGAGCAGGGAGGTTAATTAAGAGCAATTAATCAAGAGCATGAGCTATATGTTATAAATAAATAAATACATTTTAAAATCTCCCAATAACTCTTTCAGTTTTTATAGTCTTGAGAATATGCCACTCCCGTTCATTCTTGGAAAACAGCATATAATGCATTCCATACAATTTTCAGTAAATAAGGAATGAATCTAGGTTTCTAATATTATAATTTCTATCATTCTATCACCAGATGAGAAATTTCAGTTTATCTGGCAATGTGAAAAGTGTTACATATATCCTATATAATAAAATGCTAATATGCAAATCGACCAAACGGCAGAATGACCAGTCACTATGACAGGTTCATATGACGCTCAATGCAGGAGCTACCCTCTGGTGGTCAGTGAGCTCCCACAGGGGGAGCACCACTCAGCCAGAAGCCGGGTTCACGGCTGGCAAGTCAGCGGTGGTGGCAGGAGCCTCTCCCTCCTCCGAGGCAATGCTAAGGAGCGGAAATCAGGCCTAAGACAGCAGTTGGACATCCCCCAAGAGGTTCTAGACTGTAAGAGGTATGGGACAATGAGAGGGACCCCCCACCCCAGCACACGAATATCATGCACTGGGCCTCTAGTTGAGTTATAAAAGACAAAAAGCTTAAAGATTCTAGAATGTGTCCAAAAAGAACCACACCATATAGGATTAAGTCAATTTATAAAACAGCAGCTTTAAGTGCCAACTCAGAAAAAAATGGAAAAAAAGCATAACAAAAAGATACAAATATAAATGATGTTTTTAATAGCCTATTATTAGTCACTGTTCCTTGGACAAAGCTTATAGGCCATTTCTAAATAAAGACAAGGATAGTCCCAGAGTTTAAGAATTGTGTCTTGATAAATTTGTATTAACTTCAGCAAATGTGAAAGGCAAAGACATTTTATCAACATTCCAAAGGAAACAGCCTCTTAGCCTGCCAGGACAAAATTATCAGTTTCAAACGGGATTTGGAAAATCTTGTTAAATAGGGGTGCAAACCAAACTTTCCTATTATATTGAATTTTAAATAATGAATTCTTTCATGATGGACAATTTTCATTCCAACCTCTACAGGAATTAGGAAACTGTAGTAAGTGAGTGTATCAAAACTACATATTTCAGAGTTTGGGAAGTCGCAAACTTTAGTGGTAGGCATGTGCAGCTTTTGTAAAGGAAATACGAGTTTTTAAAAATAAGTTTTGTTCATTTTAAATGAGCTAAAATAAAGAAAAGCTACAGACTCAGTAAATATTTATCAGCAGGTAAGTCAAGACACATTTAAACTATTTTTGCATCAGTCACAGTCTTAAGTTAACAAATGAGAAGAATACACAGAGGACGATTAAATTTTTTATGATTCTTGACAGTTAAGCTTTCAGAGTTTCAAGTAATCTCTCCAACATTTATCATAGTAGAGTTGCTGCTGCTTTTGAAACGTTTTATCATGAAAATGTTCAAACATACGGAATAGATGAAAGCTAGTAAAATAAACCCATATACTGACAACCAGATTTAACAACTGTTAAGACATTACCATATGGGTTTTATCTGAGAGATATTTTATTTATTTATTTTCCAGAACCACCTCCAAATAGGTTATGCACATCAACAACTTGATTCATGTGGTGCTCATAATCCATCTCGGAAACCTATAAAATACACTTTTATAAAATAGTCCCACGAAATCCAGGAATAGAATATATCTTTATCAAAGCAGTTCAACCACTGCCACTCTTAATGCATCACAGGATAGGTCACTTAACCCCTCTAAACTTCTGTCTTCTCATCTTTAAAAAGTGGAAGTGCTACACTTGAAAATATCCAAAGCCCCCACTGGTTATTAAGTTTGATGAGTTCAATGCCCACAAGGAAACTTTATTCTCACTGTCTTGTTCAATCTGCAACATGAAATTCGAAGAAACCATGAGATGCCTAAAAAGATGCAAGACACCTGGCCGGAAGCAGCCCCTGCCCCACTCTTGGTGCCTAGATGCATGTCGAGAAGTCACTCCAGCTTTTAAAGTCAGGACGATGACATCGGCACAAGTGAATTATTAAATTATTTAACTGTCACAAAGTATTGATTCTCAATCACATGGGACTTCCTGGAACTTGGGGTATATGTTATAATTTCTCAAGTCTTTCACTAGCTTCCTATCACGTTTTGCTGCTCAAGTTTTAGAAATAAGCATTTAGGTCATTAGGCTTCCATTAGAAGCAATTACTTCAAAAAGAGGAAATGTTTTCCTTCTTTACCCCCACACCACATGAGGATCTTCCACAACGACGGGCTATGTAATGTAGCGATTTAGGATTTGCATCAAGAATTAATGGAAAAGAGCACTCAGTCCTGATGGTCATTAATTCAGGTTATTCAGTGTCTATCAAAACCTCTCTCTAGACATTGTTTAAAAAAATCATCTCAGAATTACCAGAATGTTGAATTATTACTGAAATTTAAGAAAGATCTTCCTCAAGCCTTCCCTGGTTTAACATGTGCCCACCTACATATGAGATCAATGATGTATAGATTATAAAAACGTTGGCTGCCCTAACTTTAGATTGCATTAAAAGTTCAGCTAGGTGGAGGCAGGCAAAGGAGGAGGGGTGGGGCCAGCTGTAATAGTGTCAACAATTAAAAGTAAAAAAAAAAAATTTTTTTTCAGAATATTTCTTTTGCCTAGATACTCTCCCTAGGGGACCATTAGTCCCAATTTGAAGATATGGTTCCTTTCATGTAGCCCCAATGAGAATCTCAATTGTTTAGAAATTGTATGATTTGACTGGAAGATAATGTACCTTAATATGAAAGCTGGCTTGGTGCCTTAGGAAAGAAGCAAAACAAAATGACCCTGCGTTACAGAAAGACATGAGGTGGTTGGTATTCAACATTCTGACATCTGAATTGAGACAAACAGAAGATTTTAGTTAGCATGTTCTTTCGCTGCTTCAAAAATTATTGCAGCAGCAAACCCTGGTAAAAGCATATGTGGATAAATATTGTCATTGTGTGTATTGGTTAGTTTATAGAACAAAAAATTACAGAATGTTAATATCTTAATTTTAGTAAGCTCTAGCCCTGTATAGTAAATTCAGAAATATTAACTTATTGGTTCTATAATATCTTCCTAAAATGACAGAATGCATATTTCTCTCACTATTTAGATGAAGAAACTGAGGACTGAAATACCATTTGAACATTACAAAAGATCAAACAGCAAGTAAGGTAATCAAACCTAGGTCTGATGATTCCAAATTTAGCATTTTTCTCATTACACTTACTTCTATGGTACTATAAAAAACATGAAAAATAAATTGCATATGTTATAATGCTATGAGGTACATAAATCCCTTAATAAAAGCTATCCTATTTATTATAATAATTAACACTCAAAAACTCACAAATTCTAAGATACAGTAGTAAATTTATCACAGTAAATTAGAATTATTTTTCCGTCCCTTTTACCTAAACACTTACGGGTTCAAACTTTTACTCTCATGTTAAAAAGAAATAGGTCAGTGGCTGCCAAAAACTGGGAGAGCAGAATGGAGAAAATAGGGAGCAACTGCTCATAGATATGGGGTTTTATTTGGTGGGGGAAGGACAAAAATGTTCCCAAATGTAATTGTGATAATAGTTGTGCAACCCTGAAAATATGCTAAGAACACTTTGAATTGTACGCTTTAAAAGAGTAAACTCTATTGTATATGAATTATATCTCAATAAAATTATTTTTAAAAGAATACCTGGAGCCAAGTATAGCATTTCTACTATATTATAACATAATAAACCTAAAAAAAGACTTGAAATTTGGGTTATATGTTCAACATTTACAAATGTTGTTCTGTTCAAATGATTCTTCTATAATAAGATAGGGCCCCAAATTCCAGAAATTGACATTGAGAAATAAATAGCAAACTATAGTACTGGGCAAAGTTAAATATTAATTCCATAAAAATAAGTACAATAAGTACAATAAAATCTTATGTACACCTTGAGCAATCTCCTGGAAACTTAAACATGTAGCCCAGTACCACTTGGCTGTTTAACCTTCAGCAGCATAAAATCTATATATATAAAAGCCTAAGTGACCAAATTACAGGTTGCTATGATGTGCACTGACCACCAGGGGGCAGATGTTCAACACAGGAGCTGCTCCCTGGTGGTCAGTGTGCTCCCACTGCAGGAGAGCTGCTCAGCTAACCAACTGATGCCAGACACCGGGCTCACAGCTGGCAAGTGCAGCTGCAGTGGCACAAGCCTCTTCTGCCTCTGTGGCAGTGCTACCAGGTGGCGGAGGCAGGCACAGCCAGGCCAGGATGAGCAGGATCGGTGCAATGCCAAGCTTGGGCTCTGGCTCCTCCCTAACTGGCTGCTGCTTCACGCACTACTACATCCCTCAGGGGATGTCGGACTGCTGGTTTCACCCAATCACCACAAGCCAGCCTGGCCTGTGGGCCTGGTCTGTGGGGATCGAGCCAAAACTAGCAGCCTAACATCCCCCAAGAGGTCCCAGATGGCGAGAGGGCACAGACCAGGCTGAAGGACCCCACCAGTGCACGAATCCATACACCGGGCCTCTAGTAATATATTAAAGCACAGTAAGATATGGCCCCTAATTCAATAAATGTCAAGGCATTTATTTCCTCATATGTAAAATGAGGAAATTGGTCAGATAATTTTTATAATTTCTAGCAATTCTAAAGTTCTATAAATTTACAATTTAATACTAGATAGATTGAAAGTCCTGGACCAAATGGTTTTACAGGTGAATTTTACCAAACATTCAAAGAAGAATTAACACCTATCCTTTTCAAACTATTCCAAAAAATTCAAGAGAAGGGAAGATTCCCAAGCTCATGTTGTGAGGCCAGCATTATCCTAATTCCAAAACCAGATAAAGTCCCAGATGAACAGAGATGCTAAAATCCTCAACACAATGTTAGCAAACTGAATCCAGCAATACGTTAAAAAAAATCATACACCATGGCCAAGTAGGACTTATTCCAGGGATGAATGGTTGGAATAATATCTGCAAAACAATAAACATAATACACTACCATAAACAAAATAAAGGATAAAAATAATATGATCTTATCAATAGATGCAGAAAAAGTATTTGGTAAAATCCAGCATTCGTTTATGATAAAACCTCTCAGCGAAGTGGGAATAGAGAGGACACACCTCAACATCATAAAGGCCACATATGACAAACCCACAGCCAAGATCATACTCGACGGGCAAAGACTGCAAGCCCTCTCCTTAAGAACAGGAGCAAGACAGGTTATCCACTTTCACCACTCTTATTCAACGTAGTATTAGAAGCCCTAATCACAGCAATCAAACAAGAAGGAGAAATAAAGGCAGCCAAACTGGGAAGGAAGATGTCACACTGTCGTTATCTGCAGATAACATGATGTTGTATAGAGAGAACCCTAAAGATTCCACCAAAAACTACCAGAATAAATAAGTTCAGTAAAGTAGCAAAATATTTATCCATTTTTGCTTGAAATATTGTGCCATTCACTCATCACTGAGTTGCAACAAGAAGGTAACATTTTTTTGTCATTTGTACCAAAATGACTTACATTCAAAAGAATTATGTTCGCATATAAGGATGTAAATATGCAATTTTTTTTCATTTTAGAATTTCCTTTTTGAAATGTTCTCCATGTTTGAAAATACTCTTTATTCACAAACACTTTTCCTTTAAAACTATATTTTGGAAACAGTCAAAGGTCAATGGTGATCTGGCATACACAGTTGGCACTCAAAGGAGTAATTTTTTTATTGAGCGGAAAATGTAAATGTTAATGAGTTAATTTCATAGCCATTTCTCAAAAACAAGTACTCAATGTTCTCTGAATACAATGAGCACATGTCTGTGCCCTATGTCTTTGCTCATTCAGTGTCTATTCCCAGAAGTAGGTACCTCTTGAGATCCCTATCTTTTCTCTAAATACTTCCATGACATTTCTTTCTTTTGTGTTCACACAACTTTTGGTTTTATATATGGTACTTGTCACTTCCCATTTTAGACATTAGTATTTGGGTTCCCAGCTCAGCATCTGGATTTTAGACACTTTTGAAAATAGACTGTTTGGTCCCACACTTAGGCAAACCAGTTAACCTCGCTAGGTTTTAGTTTACAGTCTACAGCATGGTTGCATTTTTCAGCTAACGATTTCATAAAATGTTCTTCATTTATATCACCTGTTTCTGGGAGGGTACGGGAAACTAGGCATTCAAGCTCCTAGTGGGCATGTAAACAGGTACTGCCTTGTAAGCAGAAATTTAGCAATGGATAGTAAATGTCATTTGGTCCAGTTAGTCAATCCTAAAAACATATCCTGGAAATCATCAGGAAGCACTCTGTGTTTCTGAAAGTGTTCATGAAGAAGTATTTATTATGGGGATACCGGTAATAACGTAGCTATCTAACCATAGTGGATTGCTTAAATAAGTAATCTTGCACCATTCAATAGAATTTTATTTACATATAAGAAATGTTTAATAACATGGAAAATCTTCCATGATGTGTCAAGTTCAAAAGGAAGGTTATAACATCCTCAAAAAACCTAATTGCAAATAATACTTTCCTTGCCTCCAGATCACAGCTCACACTGGGTAGGTGCACATACACTGCATTCTTTTAAAATTCTGAACATGGAGTCAACATGGTCTCAGATAATGTTTTTGAGCCAAATATCAAGAGATTTCCATAACAGGTAATAATGAATAGTAAATCTATACCAAGAACAGTAATTTTAAGTATTTTAGGAGTGAACTTAAAATCAAATATAATGGCATTGAAAAACACAGTTCTTAAAAGTGTTGAGAATACACTTAAGAATTTCTTTCCATTTTCTTCTAACCAAACATGCTAGCTTTCCCTTCTGCATCAGTCACTGTAAAGATAACGTCTTTGCTTTGTTCAGTTTCTGGAAATGGAAAAGAACTTCTTAACAAGATGTTTTAAGTAAATCAGGATTGTATTCATTTCACTAAGGGTTAATTTGAATTTCAGGTGCTCGCTAGGAACCTAATCAATAGAGCAGCAGTTCTCAACCTGTGGGTCGCAACCCCTTTGGCGCTCGAACAACCCTTGCACAGGGGTTGCCTAAGACTATCCTGCATATCAGATATTTACATTACAATTCATAACAATAGTAACATTACAGTTATGAAGTAGCAATGAAAATAATTTTTTGGTTGGGTCACAACATGAGGAACTGTATTTAAAGGGCCAGAAGGTTGAGAACCACTGATAGAGTAACCCTCAGAAATTGGGGAATACTAATTCTACAAGAGTTTCTGTCAAAGTTCATTGGTTCAAGGAAGATTTATTTTTTTTTGCACTTCTTCAAGCTGACTCTCACACAGATAAAATAAACTGGGGACGACCTTGAAGATTTATTTTCCCTACTCCATGTTAAAAGCGGGGATGGCCCATTTTGCAACTTAGACCCTGTGAGTCAAAGTCAGTGTGGGGGGATGAATCTTTAGGAAAATTTCCTTGAGCAATTGAATGTTAACAAGTGAACCACCTTGTTAAGATCGAAGGGTCCATTTAGGAATAAAGATAATAAGAATGATGATGACACCCAACACCCACGAGACATTAAGGAACCTCTGTGTTCTAGGCACTTGGCTGGGCATATCACATTGATCATCTTGTTTGATCCACACACAAAAACGTGTAAGATAATCATAATAGTGGTAACAACCAACTGTCACAAGAGAAACCAACACACATAACATCTTATTATGTGGCAGGCTCTGTGATACCATTTTATAAATACATATTAATTTTTTTAAATCTTTATTGTTGAAAGTATTATATATGTCCCCTTAAAATTCTCACAGCTCTATATGAGAGACAGATAAACACTAATTCTAACTCCATTTTCTGAAAAGGAAGAGGTGATACAGATATTAAGTGACTTGCCCAAGGTCACATTACTGGCAAGTGGCAAAGTCACGATGGTTTGAATTCACACATCAACCTCCACAGCAGGTTGAACTCTCTTAACCACTAAATTTCTTCAAACAGGTTTTCTGAACCTGCTTGTTTTACATGGGAAATGCAAAGCTATGTTTTGTGTTTATGCTGCTTAACATGCACTTTTGATACGTGACAGCTATTCAATACATGATCTTGGAGTTGAATTGTTTTGTTGTTGTTCTTTTTATTGAATTTACTGGGGTGACATCAGTTAATAAAATTATATAGCTTTCAGGTATACAATTCTACCATATATAGTCCATATATTGTGTTCACTACCCCAATTAGAGTTTAACTGTTTAAAGATTCTTAATAAAAAAGACCCAGTCTAGCAAGTTAACTTGACTGACTTTTCAACTTAATTTTTAAGGATCTATTATTCCCTTTTCCATTTAATGATGATTTTTAAAACTACATCTGAGTATAGAGACTTAGGTTCAGTGAATGCATGATCCAATGCTTGTGGTATGGAGATTTACAACAAACTAAAGTATCACTCCATCACCAGAACCAACTATATTATTTTGCATTAAAATGAACCAATCTATCTTTTTTATAAAACTATAAAATGAGCCCATTAAAAAGGCATTCAATATACAAGTTTAAACTAGAACAAAATCTTTGTTCTCTTTAAATTATGTAGCTTGAACTCAAATATCAAGATAGTTTTGAAAAAAGCATATTTTATTATGTTTAAATTTCTAGGAGAAACCAAGTACATCTCCACCCCACAAAACCCCAGCAGTGACAAAATATTTCTAAAACTACCAGAAATTAAGTGTAAAGAGGCATTAGATCTGGAATCGGAAAACCTATGTTTAATTCAAGTTGTGCCACATATTAGCTGGGCAATTAATGACATGTTCCTCAACCTGCCAATTTACAAAACCTGTCTCACCATTTGTTTAAGGGGAATAATGAGAATTTCCTTGCTACCTATGTCTTAGAGATAAATACTATAATAATTCATCAATACTCTGGGTATTAATGATGAAATAATGATAAAATTCACTAAAACTTAAAAGAAGTTGTATCAAAGGTAGCAAGACCTTTCAGTCCTGAAAGCTTGAGTTTATTTTATTGTTGTATTTGGACATTCTTCTTTCACTTTTCTTAAAGCAAAGTTAAATATTGTATTGTGACAGAGTTCAATATCTTCTTTCATTTGCTGTTTTTCCAAAAGTCTTGCTTAACCTCTATCAAGCTATACTTTCATATCTGCCTATTCTTTATGGAGCAGTAAAAGGTTCCGTCTGTTTTTATAGGTGAACTTTGTTATAAATTAATCCTCTAGAATTCCATAGAACTGAACAAACTGGAAGAAAAAAGGAAACCCTTGAATGCACTTCACATCCTTTCCAATTTCAGTTATTTGTACTTATTTACCTTGCCCAGAATGAGTAAACTTTGTGAAACTGAGGAAGCTGCCATAGCATGAAATTTTCTATATTCTTCTACCTCTATGGTAAGAATTCTACTAATTGTTTATTTTACAGAACTAAAAATAAAGTACTTAGAGAAACTGGCAATGTTCACAGCCACTGGTAAGTGGGAGTGGATAATATCTCTACACTTAAAATTTAGCAGTACATTCAACTGAAAAATTTCTCCTTGAAACTGAATAGACTTTACCCCTAAGTAAACACAAATCATTAACACTTTAGTCACAATTATCAAATGATAAAAATAAAGGACATATTTTATCCATATCTATAATGCTATCCTAAAACTGATCTAGACTTACACAAATAATGATATCTTGACTGTTAAAGAACTATTTAAAATGCAATCTTGTAGAATGGTTTTAATTATTTTTAGTTAAATGATAAAGCATTATATCACATCTAATTATACTGCTTTTAACTAAAAGTCATTGACAGCATAAGTTTTCTAATGAACAAAAGGTCAGTAAATTAGAAAATTGTTTTTTAAAATAATTTTGCTTGAGGAGCTATGGCAAAATAGAGATCTAGAACAGCACTGCTGGCCTGGCCAGGGTGGCTCAGTAGTGGAGCATTGACCTATGAAGCAGGGCATATGCCTGGGCTGCAGGCTCAATCCCCAGCGAGGGGCATTCTCTCTTATCATGGATGTTTCTATCTCTTCTCTCCCTTCCCCTCTGAAATAAGTAAAAAGATATTAAAAATTAAATATAAATATAAAATAGCACTGCAGGTTTTGGAAGCCACAAAACACACACACACAGTAGGCTCCTCTTATCTGCAGGGGATACATTCTAAGACCCTCAGTGGTTACCTGAAACCACAGATAGTACCAAATCCTATAAATCCTATGGTTTTCTTCCTATATGCTCATTCCTATGATAAATTTATAAACTAGGCACAGTAAGAGGTTAACAACAATAACTAATAATAAAGTAGAACAATTATAACAATATACTGTAATAAAACTTGTGTGAATGTGGCATCTCTCTCTCAAAATAGTATACTCTACATATAGTATGGATATGCTGGACAAAGGGATGATTCACATCCCAGGCAGGACAATGCTGGATGGTGCATGAGTTCATCATGCTACTAAAAATGAAGCAAAATTTAAAATTCATAAATTGTTTCTTTCTGGAAATTTCCATTTAATATTTTCAGCCCACGTTTGACCATGGTTAAGTGAGAAAAATGAGAGCATAGATGAGGGAACCTGCTGTACCTGGTGACAAATAGGGATGTAGGTGTTGTCTCTCTTGACTCATTCACTTTTATCTATAATTTCAACCCACTGAGGAAGTATGGAACTAGAGGGAGAGTAAGGAAAGGCATCTACCCAGGTGCCCATAAAGCTTTGATGCAACAGACCTAAAGCATCAACAAAAACCCATGAGATGCAGACAAATCCTTCTATATTTGGCTTTTATTCCCTATTAATTACCTTTACAAATCTTCTGAACTAACCAAAATAAGAATTTTGTCATAAAACTAAGAAGAAAGAATACTTATGACCAACTAGAGTTCTCCCTCCAAGCTAGAGACCATGATTCTGACTTTTTCTGTGGTTCAAACAATATCTGTGTGATGTGATTATGGAAAGATATGGAGGGAGTCTGAGAATTGACCTTAAAATATACACATCCCAACATTCAGATCACGACAAAGAAAAGCTCCATTGCCCTAGGATGTAATTATTCAAGGATAGGAAAGTTTTCAATCTAAAAAAAGAGTAGGGGAACTTGAAGGAATAAAAAATATAATTTACCTTTATGGGGTATAAGTTATACACCATTGCTTTCCATGTCTTCTTTAAAAACATATATTCAACCTTAACTACTCTAAATAAAGGGGACCTATACATGTAGATGAAAAATGATGTGTGAACTTTCTTCATCAGTGAATGTGAAAATCCTTTCAGAGCCTCTGTGCCATCGTGGCCATAAACCTCCACACAGCTCTTTAGTGTCTGTATGTGAAAGCATACACACACACACACACACATACAAGTAAGCCTTTTGCAGACATCACCCATCAATCCAGACCTGCCGGGTGAAATCTCCTGATCCACTTCTATTTTTCACAGAGTGCTCAGAGGCAGCTGCTCTGATACCACAAAGAACGTGGGTTTTCAGCATGATTTTGAGATCAGCACTCATTCACTGTATGTGTGAATCAAAAGTCACCAAAATGGCATCTGTATACCACACACAGAGAAAAAGACAATCAATTGGGTTGCAAGGAGAGATCAATAGAAAGTAAGAACAAAATTATGCTCTACTATGTGTGATTTTACCACAGCATATTGTATAACTTCTAAATGGATGGATGGAGAGATGATTAAAATCTTTTACTGATAGTACAATATGATCAAAGAAGTTTGGAGATGATTAAAACCATGTAAACTACTTTCCGAATACATGCAGGCAAATAAAACATATTATTTAAATTAAAAAATTTTAATGCTTAAATCATAAGAAATTCGATTTAGAACACAAATTGTGTATTTTTCTCATTTTTTGTAATAGATTATATCTCAATATACTCTACAAAAGCTGTTTTTACCATCTCCTTGATGAATAAGTATTCTATGAAAATTGGCACTAGAGAAAAAAATCAGGACTTACAAAATTCCTTTCGGATTCAACAAAATTCAATCAACTTTTAATCCAAAGATTTAATGATAAAATATCCCAAAATAATCAGATGACAATAAAAACAAATGAATATTAATTTTAAATCATTTACTGTGCTGTATTAGAAGAAAAACAATTTTATAGTCAATATTTTAAAGGCACCTAAGCAATGAAAACCAAATCTGGAAAAATATGCATCCAACATGAGGTAATTTTAGGTCATCAGGGCAATTTCAATGCTGCTAATTATATCTCCAAGAAAGCAGAAGCTTATGTTTCTGTTTCCTGACCAAATTTTATGGGATGTATAACCAAGAATAAATAATTTTAAAAGCCAGAAAATACAAGTGAATGTGTGACTTGGGTGAGAGAGGGGGAAGTATATTTTAATTCTGAGAGCTGTAGATTCCAAGTACCTCTTTTCATTCCTCCCTTCTTTTCAAAACATACATGAGGGGAAAAACACAAAATGAGAATACTTAACACAAATTTTCAGTTATGCAACACATGCTATTTTCTGACACTCCAGACAAGTATGAAGATAAGCAAAGGGAGACAAGGTACCATGGCAGAAAATGTCTGGTAAAAGACAGAATTTCCCAATAAATATAATTTTTTTAAAAGATAGAATTTCCATATGATATGTAAAAAGAGAGATCCAAAAAAAGGGGGGGAAAGGAGATTAAAATGCCAATGTAAATTTAAAATAGTCATGTCTCCCTTAGATTATGCAACGTTTTTTTCTCATTCATGTCAGTCTGGAATATATTTACAACAGACTGTATATTTTTAATGAAAAAACACTGAAACTTACAGCATTTCCCTTCTCAGAAACTAAATTTAGGGAATGTAGGAGGTATAGGTAGAGATGAAGTCATTACAGCATTTACAATTTAAGAACAGAATTTATAGTGTCTTAAAGCAAATAAATACCAAGCTTATTTAGACCTTTAAGTACTACAATTAACTAGTTGTGGTTAGTATAGATATCAGTATTTGAGATGGAAAATGTTAATTAATATTTAATTCTGCAACTAAACTTTTATTTATATCATATAAGTTAACACAGTCAATAACTAAAATCAGTTTTCAAAATATAACCAGGCAAATAAATTATATCTGTTGCTAGCTGATTTATTTCATAGTAATTGTGCCACTTCCTATTCTGGATTTGCAGTTCTTTAGGCAAAATCTCATATATTATTGCCTTATATTGACACCTACTGGAAAGTACTGGAATTGTATATTTCTTATTTCATTATCTAGGCAGTTGTTAATTTTGCATTTGTGAAAAAATGTGGAAGGTAAAATTTTAACTGCAAATTTTAATTTCCTAAAAGAAAAAAATAATCATCATTTATTCTAAACATTTTAACTGTAACAGTTTCTTCAGGAAATTGTAAATTTCAAGAAGTCTGCCCAAAGAGTATTTCTGATGGGAATTAATTTACCCAATGATTTCAGCTACTGAACTTCTGTTTATTTTGGGTATGATTATGAAACTAATTGAAGAACTTTGTCCAGTATTTGAACTTCTATTGCTTCATACCTCAGACTGAATACTTTGGGTCACATGACTTGAGGAAAAATTACCTGGTTTTGTGAAAGTATGCATACAAATGAATCAGAAAAATGATCCAACTAATAGAAAACAGATGCATTACACATTCACATTTGAAGTTAAAAAGATAAAACAACACGCATTAGTGAATGAGCCTCACTTCTCTATTATCAAAACTACCTGCCCATATAATACACAAATGTTTTACCAGAATAAATTTGTTCCCTGAAGTGGACCAAAAGACAAGACAATGAAAGCATCCATTTACAAATTTTTATAATTAATTATTTATTAAGTTGTATTAACTTTTAATTAACTTCTTATGCAAATAAAACACTTCTACAAATTTCTGCACATACCCTACTACCTTAATCTGTCTCCTAAAACTTTTCAAAGAAAATGATTTCAGACAGAAACACATTTAATTGACCAAAATATAAGAAATTAAAACATGATGTGATAAAGTTAATAGAACACTGCCTTCCTCTCCCACCCCCAGGCTGCTGCTACATAATATGCACAATTTAGGTGTTTGGACCTGTCATGTTTTATATCATCATGAACATACTATTGTCCTAGAGACAGTTGTTCAAATTACAAATGAGTTTGGGCAGCTAAGAGGACAATAAGCTACATTCTTGGAAATGGTACTAAGAACATGAGGTGAAGGCAGAGAGAGTATTGCACAATTTACATTGTACTATATAAATTGCTTTAACATTCCTGTTATAATCCCTTCCTTTTATATCAAATTGCTCCAATTTTTAACACAAGTAATGAGATAGTGTGGACATAGTTTAAATAAACAAAACTACGATAACAAATATAATAGCTAACTTTAAAGAATACAGGCACTCACTCAATGGTTTATGTTTAGGATGATGTGGTATTTGAAATGTGCAACTGTCAAACAAGTTGCCTCTTGCAAGTGTACTTAATCTACCTGCCCAAATACAATTAAGTTCCTTAAGTGAAAATGTAATACAGGAAGACTCACGAATATAGGAGATACAATATGATGAGAATAAGTCTAATAGTTTTGAAGATGTGCTTTAATTTTTCAAATAAAAAACACACACAATTAGCTATAAAGAGATGCACAGTTTTTAAGTAACCCACTGAAAGATTATTCTAAACCTACTGAAAGATTTACTGAAATTTCCATAAGGCTAACGTGCCACTCCATATTAAGACACTGCAAAGTATCACAGAGGTAACAGGTCTTGATAAATGTAGTTTTGCTGTATTTTCTTCAAACAGTTCACTAGCCCTACTCAGAAGATTTTGTCAGCCCCCAATAAAATAAGCACGAAACACTACTGGTTCCAGATTCTTAAACCACATTTAATTAGCATTTCACTTTAGCAGCTTTTACAGTCCCTAAGGAAAGGAACCTCTCCTGGGTGAGAACCCTGAAAGATTAGTTTTGAGAGCCTGAGAAACAGCAGAATTATTTTCAATCACCAGTTACCTTACAGAGCTTCTGATACCGAGGAGAAGAAACTGCCATCCTTTGTAACCGATGTAACAAAACCACAACTTTCTGCAGAGACGTTCTCACCACAGCCATCATTTTAAGTTTACCACACTTCTGGAGACACCTCAGAATTTGCATTATAAATGAAGAGCAATGATCATTTCCTCCTGGTCACTGGACAATGATTTGCCAGTTCTCTGAGCATGCTCGTTTCCAGGGATGCATTTGAAAGATAACAGGGGCTCAGGTTCTTGGCAAAAGGAGGCTGCTATGCCTTCAACTCCTCAATTTAAAAAAACGTATGTAGACGGCACCCAGAAAGCCCCCAGCAGATGCTCCCAGCCAGCACTTGCTCAGCCGGGCACGGCCAGGAAACGAGCAAGTTGAGCAGCCAAACGCTGCCTGCTGCTGGAGAGGAGCGCGCTCAGTAGCCAAAAAGGATATTAAGTGAAACATTAAAGCTGCAGATACGAGGCAGACACCCCCTGGGAACAGAGATTCAACACATCACCACCGCGGTGCATGCCTCCTAGCGGGTTTGTATTAAGAGATCAAGGAGCATTCACTCTCACTGTAAAAAGGGATGCATTCACCACCGGACTAAACGCAGCTCTGGCCGTGCTCTGTGTGATGAGTGAAGAGACTCTGTTATATATCTTGAGAAGAGCAGAAGGTACCTAACTCTAATGATATCAGCCTCTCCGTTAAGTGCTAATAAATCACCTGGAGACAGGTCTCAGAACAAGATCATCTAAAACAAAACAAAAATACATGCAGGGGGGTCTGTGGCTTTACCTAGGCGCCCTAAAAGCAGAGTCACAGATGCTACCTAGCACGATAGCCATTCAAAATCCAATTCTAAGGTTAGGACTCCTCTAATTTAACAGCAAAGTTAATAAAACATAAAAGTCTGTAACTGACTACAGAACATTTCAAATGACCACATTTCCTAATAGACAGCATCTTCATGATCTCACTTCGTGTCGTAAAGCTGTTTCAGTTTAATGAGTAAGAAATAGAAGACATGATTATATGATGTAAAAACCAAGTATGGAATTTCTGACTTTCATAGGCATGTGTACAATTTGAGATGCATTTTCTCAAATTGCAGCTCAAAGACCACTGTAAGTATCCAGTGGGGGAAAGCACTTTTAGGAAATCAGCAAAAATAACACAGAATGAGTAAATGACTGGGTCAAAGGGCACAGCCAAAAATAGGACACAGGCGTTTCTCATGATCAGTGTCCTCAAACTAATATGCAGGAAATGTTGCCTTTTCACCTTTCTCTACTATTATCGTAATTTTATAAAGGAAACAGAATGTTTAAAGTACGTTTTACTTCTTTTGCCTTATCAGTCCCTGATTTTAGCCTGATTTAAAGTCCCTTACTGGGCAGAGAGAATTGTGTTTATCAAGCAGTGTTTTGGTAGGCTTCTGCTTGTGTATTGTGTTTTCCCATGTATGTCTATACTGAGGACCTATACTGCCTCCTTCTGGATAAGCTAGTAATATCAAAATAGCTACACAAAGGCAAAATCAGAAGAGAAGTAGTCAGTTAATGATAGCAGTCAGTTAAAAATACTAAGTTATTAAGCAAATATACAGAAATGGAAATTAGATTATTGATTATTTAGGGCTGGGGGATTAGGAAGCTGCAAATGGGAGACTGATAGCAAAGGGGTATAAGGCTCCTCTCAGAGGTGATGAAAATGTTCTAATTTGATTGCAATGATGAATGCAAAAATTGTGAGTACACTAAAAACAATCAAATTTAAATGGACAAATTGAATGGTTAATTATATGTCAATAAAACTATTATCAAAAAAACATGAAGTTGTAATTCTTGCCCATAATCCAACAGGGGAAGTTTCCATAGTACAGGTATATATCTCCCCCTCAACACTATGCTGGGTATGGAGCTGGGTACAGGGAAAGATTTGATCAAAGTCTGAACCTATCAAACGAGAGGATGAAAATTAGGCAGAAAGAGAATACAGGGATGAAAAAATAAGAATTCCAAACACGTATTGTTAGAGAACAAAACCAGCCACCTATTATAACACCACCCAGAAAAGTAGCTAGGCAGCATGATTTTACCCAGGAGAGAATCAGAGCAGCTAGGCTCATTGGTACTAGTAAAAGGGAAAGCTCACATTTAAAAAAAATAATTAAAATGATAATGTATTAGAATGTTGTAATGAAAATCATGAATAAGTGCATTTGAATTAATAGACAAAGTGGGAAGTTAGTAATAGACATTCATTCACAAACAACAGCAAAAAGCTTCTCTGAGTCTTTGGCCAAAGTCTCTCATCTGAATGCAGATCCCTAGTGACAACTGCATACCAGGCATGTCCTCCCTGATGTTACACAAATGCCTCACTTCAACACAGTGGAAAGGAAATGTCCCACCCCGTCATCTTGCACTGCTGCCCTGACATTTTATTTTCCTGCATTCCTAATCTCAGGCTCTAATACCACCTGGCAAGCTTCTGTGTCTCTACTTCTTCCCCTTCCCTTAGTGGACCCTTACTAGCAAGTCCTTAGGTGTATGCTCCCTGCTATTGCCTCATTCCTAGTCATTATCACCTCTGAGCAGTTGGCTACCTAACAGACTGCTCTTTTCAGTCTTGCCCAGTTCAGACCCATTCCTCATCAGCTAGATTCCTATAAAATACAAATCCCATTGCATCACTCTATTGCTTAATATCCTCTAATGACTCCTCATTGCCATCAGGTTAAAATATAAAATAGCAAAGAGACTTCTCCATCAAAGCAGATTTTCAAGCAAGTTCTAGGTGAGATGGCCTGCGATTGACAAGAATAAGTTATTCTACACAAAGACAATGGGAGTTCAAGGACACTGATTCACTTGTATTTGAGGTTAGAAAAGGGATGTAGATGTGCTTCATAAGATCCCTCATAAGCTGTTTTAAAGGAAAGATTTTGTATTACCACATTCTGTGTAGAAGGAAAACTTGAACCTGAGACTGAACATATCATATTTACCAAGCCAAAGACATAAAAGTAATATCTTCAAGCCCAATGTTCTTAGTTATAAACTAAGCCATAGAGCCTTTACAGCTTTTATATTAAGTATTTATAATAAATGGAGAACAAAGCAACTCATATTAATAGGAAATGTTCTTATAATGTAAGATTCAATAAGGCTAACTGTAATAGGGCTTAAAATGATAGAAAACAGAATAGCTATGAGTCTAGACATCTAAATAAACAATTATTACTTCCATAAAACAAAGTGTTTTCCCCAATTATTAAGTAAGTGTATTTTACAGATCTTATTTCCAAAAAACAATTATTCACAGGAAAGCATGGATGCCATAACAGAATAAGGTGACAACCTCACTTGTGAATGGTAATAAATCTGCATGGTAAACAAGCACTGGTCACATTTTTCTGGGCACTTGCCTGCATCTGCTGTGTGAGCTCCTTGGCCAAGACAGTGTCCTGAAGAGCATTCTCCCGCTGCGAGGCATCTGAAAGCACATTCACTGTGGTTTCTGCTTCTTGTAGCCATTTTATGAAATTCTCCAGGTCCTTGTGAGAGGCCTGCACTGCCCTCAGGTCAGCCTCCAAGGCATTCTGTCTGTCAGCAACGCTGCAAGGAACAAGATGGGCAAGTCTCCATTACTTACAGTGTGACAGGCCTCATTGTGACACACTAAAGAAAAAATCAGCAGACAGCTTCAAAGGACCTCAATTTCTTCAAGCACCTAACGGAATTGGGGGGTTTATTCATGTGTGTCTTGAATAATCCATAATGGAGGGATAATGTGAATTGTGAGAGGAAGAAGAGGGAGAGAGGCATAACTCAACAAAACTCACATCCATATCACATTTTTATAACTCATAATTGTATGTTATTCCCCATATGTTTTATTTCAATACCTTAGTATGATGCATGACACAAAGGCAATACCAATAAATATGTACACAATGAATGACTAAGTGAATCTAGAAGTAGCATCTGAAGTAACTTTTAAGATAAAATAAAAATAACTTAAAGAGCTGACTTTACATATTTTAAACAAGTCAGATAAGTACAAATTGGTTCTTTAAGTTGATTTAGTAATATTATTCTTGGAAGATATTGGATAATCAAGCTTTCATATGCCATTCATTTAATCTACAAAGAACTACTCTGGAGTTTCATGATTTAAGAGATATACACACTGTATCAACCTTTAAAACTCTATAGATATCAAAACTCCATAATAAGAAAACAAACAACCTAATTTTTAAGTGTATACAAACGATATTACTCCTAAGTATTTAAACTCAGGAGAACTGAAAATATTATGTCCACTCAAAAATTTGTACACAAATATTTATAGCAGCATTAATTATAATAGCCAAATGGTACAAATAACCCAAATATCTATCAATTGATAGGGGGATTTATAAACAAAATGTAATATATTCATACAGAAAATATTATTCAGCCATAAAAAGGAATGAAGTATCAATAAATGCTACAACATGGATGAACCTTGAAAACATTATGCCAAGTGAAAGAAGACAGATACAAAATGCCACGTATTGTGCAATTTCATTTATATGAAATATTGCCAAAAAAGATAAATCCATAGGGAGAGAAAGTCAATTGGCTGTTGACTAGGACTGGGGTTGGAAGCAATGGAGACTGACTGCTAATAAGTGGTGGTTTCATTTAGTGGTGATAAAATGTACAAAAATTAAGGGTATGGTGATGTTTTTACAACATGGTAAATATACTGAAGTCCACTTATTGTACACTTTACCAGGGGTGGGGAACCCTTTCTGCCAAGAACCATTTGTATATTTATAACATCTTTCATAGGCCATGCAAAAGTTATCAACTTAAAATTTAGCCTATTATATTTGGTCAAACATTTAATTAACTCACCCCTAATTCCTTGGCAGGGCTAGACCAAAAGATTCTGTGGGCCTTATAAGGCCCATGGGTCAGATGTTCCCCACCACTGCTTTAAACAGTGAATTGAATGGTATGTAAACTATATCTTTTTTTTAATTAGCACCTGTGAAAGACTTTGCTAAAATCTCTTGAACAAGCAATAGCTAGAGATGAGATTAAAAATGGCAGTGGAGTAAGTGGGAGCTACACTGACACTCTCCCAGGAAATACAACTAAAATGCAGAAGAATCACCCTGAAAAATCAACTGAGGACTAGATGAGAGATAACCAAAAAGGAAAATGGAGACTGCATAGAGACTGCTAGGAAGTGCAGAGGCACAAAAGAGCTGGCCTGCTTCCACAGACAGGAGCTGAAGTGCCAGAGGGATATCTCAGCTGTAGGGGATTCCCACTGAGAACTCTGGGATCTAAACCCCAAGCTGGGTTCTTCACTCAGAGCACCAGAGCTGAGAATGGTGCTCACATAACATCTGGCTGAGAAAAGCAGGAGGGCTGCTGTCTGCCAGGGAGAGACGACTGGAAATGCAGGCACCCTCTAAAAGGGCCAATACGCAAAATTTCGTGTGCAGCCACTCACCTTAGGCTCTGACAAAGGGAGGGCAGAGTGGACTGGAGCTGAGTGAGGAAATTCCAGGGTTGGGGGCTCTGGATTTGGAGCTCATAGGGCAGCCACCCTGCTTTTCTAGGCTGAGTCGTTCCATCATACTGTGAAGACATTTTTCTCTGGCAGACTTTTGCTATCCAGGTGGTTGTTGCCTGGGAAAAAGGCAGTTGCCACACCCTCTTGGAAGATCTCTTGCCCCACCCGTGGTCAACAGCCTGATGCAAATCAAAGTTGATAACAATCAGACTACAGGCAGAGGAGGATCTCTGGAGTCTTTGAGTCTTTGCCTGATCTCCTTCTGGAGCCGGGGCTAGGAAAAGCAGACCTTGGTGCACAACTTGGTCCTTCCCAAAGACACCCAGACCAAGCAGAGGGAGCACAAATTATGGATTATTGATAGCTCCAAACAGGGAACTCAGGGCCAGTTAGAAATAGCATTTGACATTGTCCTGCACTAGAGATTGGGAGTTATAGCAAATCTGCCTAATACATAGACAGAAACACAAACAGGCAGCCAAAATGGAGAGAGAAAAACAACAACAAAAAATAAAAGAACAAAAGAATTCTTCAGAAGAAGAGCTAAACAAAATGGAGATAAGAAATTTATCAGATGTAGAGTTTAGAATTTATCAGATGTAGAGCTTCTTTTGATGTCAAAGAAGCTCAATAGCATGAGAAAAGATATACCAACTATGAAAGATCAGTTGGAAATAAAGAATGACATAGCATTAATAAAGAACACATTGGAGGATTACACAGCAGATTAGGGGAAGCTGAAGATTAGATCAGTGAATTAGAAGATAGGATAGAAAAAAATCACTCAATCAGAGAACCAAAAAGAAAAACAATTAAAAAGAGGAGGAAGGTTTAACACATTGCAGTAAAGTTTTATTGCCAGCTTTATCCAGTGGCCAAATAAGTTTCTATTGAACAAGTACAAAAAACATTTTACATAAATATTAAATGCACACTTTAAAATTAAATACCTATTGCATTTTTGAAGTTATTTATTAAATGTTCTTACAAGCTAATATCTTTTTAGAGTATGATACTTTGTAAAACACTGTGTAATATGAAGTGAGAATTCTCATGATCTGTCCACAATGTGTTAAGAGAGCTGCGAGACAGCCTGAAACGTAACAAGATTCACATAATAGTTGTGCCAGAAGGAGAAGAAAGTAAGCAAGGAATAGAGAACATGTTTAAAGAAATAATGGCAGAAAACTTCCCTAACCTGGTAAAAGAAAAGGTCACACAAGTCCAGAAGGCACAGAGAATCTCAAGCAAGAAGAACCCAAACAGGCCCACACCCAGACATATCATAATGAAAATGCCAAAAATTAAAGACAAAGAGAGAATCTTAAAGGCAGCAAGAGAAAAGCCATTTGTTACCTACATAGGAGTTCCCATAAGCTTGTAAGTTGATTTCTCTTCAGAAGCTACAAGTCAGAGGGAATGACCTTTCAAGGTCATGAAAAACCAGGATCTAAAACCAAGATTACTATATCCAACAAGCCTATCATTCAAAATAGATGGTGAAATAAAGGGCTTCCCAGGACAAAAAGAAAAGGAGTTTATCACCACCAAACTAGCACTGCAAGAAATGCTAAAGGAACTGCTATAATGAGAAGAAAAAATAGAGAAAGAGAAACATAAGTACACAGAATTTAAATGGCAATGAACAAGTACCTATCAATAAAAACCTTAAATGTAAGTGGGTTAAATACTCCAGTCAAAAGACATAGGGTAGCTGAATTGATATAAAAACATTATCCAATCATATGCTGTCTCCAAGAGATCCTCCTCAGAACAAGACACATGGGATGAAAGTGTGGTTATGGAAAAATATTTTCCATGCAAATGGAAATGGAAGAAAAGATGAGGTAGCAATACTCATATCTAACAAAATAGATTTCAAATGAAGGCCATGACAAGAGACAACAAAGGTCACCACATAATACTAAAAGGATTGACTCAGTAAGAGTATATAGCCCTGGTAAACATATATGTACCCAATATACGAGCACATAAATATATTTTTAAAAATCTTCTCGAGGACTTTAAGGGAGAGATCGACAATACAATCATAGTAGGGGTCTTTAACATCCTGCTGACTTCACTAAATAGATCTTCCCAAAAAAATTTAACAAGGAAACCGTGACTCTAAATTACACACTGGATCAGATGGATTTAATTGACATTTACAGAACATGTCACCCCAAAGTAGCAGAATATACATTCTTCTCAAGTGCACATGGGTCATTCACAAAGATAGACCACATGTTAGGACACAAAACAAGTCTCCATGAGTCCAAGAAGACTGAAATCATATCAGGCATCTCCTCAGATCACAATGGAATTAAACTAGAAATCAACTACTGCAAAAACACTCAAACAAATGGAGGCCAAATAGCATGTTATCAAACAATGAATGGGGTACCAATGAGATCAAGAAAGAAATAAAGAACTTCCTGGAAACAAATGAAAATGAACATACAACAACCCCAAATCTCTGGAACACAGCAAAAATAGTTCTGAGAGGGAAGTTCATAGCACTACAAGCCTGCCTCAAAAAAAAAAAAAAAAAAAAAAAAAAAAAAAAAAAAAAAAAAAAAAAAAAAAAAAAAAAAAAAAAAAAAAAAAAAAAAAAAAAAAAAAAAAAAAAAAAAAAAAAAAAAAAAAAAAAAAAAAAAAAAAAAAAAAAAAACAAACAAGAAAAATTAATAATAAACTATTTACCCCTACAACTTAAAGAATTAGAAAGATAACAACAAGAAAAACCCAGAGTAAGTAGAAGGAAGGCAATTAATATAAAGATTAGATCAGAAATAAATGACATAGAGACACACAAAAAATCAATAACACCAGAGATGGTTTTTTGAAAAGATAAACAAGATTGACAAACCGTTAGTACACTCATCAAAAAACAGAGAGGACCCAAATAAATAAAATCAGAAATAAAAGTGGTGAAATAACAACTGACACCAAAGAAATACAAAGGACTTTAAGAAAATACTGTGAATAACTATATGCCAACAAGCTGGAAAATGTGAATGAAATGGACAAATTCCTAGAAAAATACAATCTCCCAAAACTGGATCAGGAAAACTAAGAAAGTCTAAATAGGCTAATAATAACTGATGAAATAGAAGCAGTAATAAAAAAAAACTCCCAGCAAACAAAAGCCCAGGTATGGCTGTCTTCACAGGGGAGTTTCATCAAACATTCAAAGAAGACCTAACACCTATACCCCTCAAACTATTCTAAAAAGTCCAAGAGAAGGAATACTTCCAAGTTCTTTTTATAAGAATTAGGATAAGGCCAGCATTATCTTAAGTCCAAAACCAGATAAAGCCACTGCAAAGAAAGAAAATTACAGGCCAATATCCCCGATGATCATAGATGTTAAAGTCCTCAACAAAATATTAGCAATTCTGGATCCAGTAATATATTTAAAAGATCATAAATTATGACCAAGTAGAATTTATTCCAGGGATATAAGGCTGGCTCAATATTTTCAAACCAATCAATATGACATATCACATAAACAAATTGGAAGACAACAATCACATGATAACATTAATAGACACAGAAAAAGCATTCAACAAAATCCAACAACCCATTTCTAATCAAATCTCTCAGCAAAGTGGGAATAGAGAGATCATATCTCAACATAATAAAGGGAATATATGACAAACCTACAGCCAACATCATACTCGACGGGCAAAAACTAAAAGCATTTCCCCCAAGAATAGGATGTCCACAGGGATGTCCACTTTCATCACTCTTGTTCAATATAGTACTGGAAGTCCTAGCCACAGCAAACAGACAAGAAGAAATACAAAGCATCCAAGTTGGAAAGGAGGAAATAAAACTCTCATTATTCAAAGATGACATAATATTGTACATAGAAAACTTTAAAGACTCCACCAAAAAAACTACTAGATTTAATACAGGAATTTTGCAATGTAGCAAGATACAATATTAACACTTAGAAATCAATGGTGTTTTTATACACTAATAATAAATTCTCAGAAACAAACAAATAATCCCATTTATCATTGCAACAAAAACAAAAAAATAATATACTTAGGAATAAACTTAACCAAAGAGGTTAAAGACTTATACTCAGAAAACTACAGGACATTGAAAAGAGAGACAGAGGAGGGTATAAACAACTGGAAGAATATACCACGTTCATGGATTGGTGGAATTACCATCATTAAAATGTCCATACTACCCAAAGCAATCTACAGATTCAGTGCAATCCCCATTAAAATACCAACAGCATATTTCACAGATCTAGAACAAATACTTCAAAAAATTTATATGTAATTAAAAAAGACCCCGAGTGGCTACAGCAATCTTGAGAAAGAAGTGCAAAGTTAGAGGGATCACAATTTCAAATATCAATTATACTACAAAGCCACCATATTCAAAACAGCCTGGTACTGGCACAAGAACAGGCATATAGATCAATGGAACAGAACAGAGAGCCCAGAAATTGGTCCAAGCCATAATGCTCAATTAATATTTGAAAAAGGAAGCAAGAGCATGCAATAGGATAAGGACAGTCACTTCAATAAGTGGTGTTGGGAAAATTGGACAGATGCATCCAAAAAAAAAAAAAAATGAAACTAGACCACCAACTTACACCATACACAAGAATAAGCTCAAAATGGATAAAAGATTTAAATGTAAGTTGTGAAACCATAAAAATCCTGGAAGAAACCATAGGCAGCAAAATCACAGACATCTGTTGTAGCAATATGTTTGTGAATGCATCTCCTAGGGCAAAGGAAACTAAGGAGAAAATAAACAAAAGGGACTACATCAACATAAAAACCTTCTGCACAGCAAAAGAAACCATCAACAAAATGAAAAGGGAGTTCACTGTATGGGAGAACATATTTGGCAATGATACATCTCATAAAGGTTAATATCCAAAAGATATAAGGAACTCATAAACTAAACAAAAGGAAAATAAACAACCCACTTAAAAAATGGGCAAAGGACATAAATAGACACTTCTCCAAAGCCAACATACAGATGGCCAAGAAACATGAAAAAAATGCTCAGTCACTGATCATCAGAGAGATGCAAATTAAAAAGACAATGAGGTATCACCTCATACCTGTCAGAATGGCTACCATCAACAAATCAACCAATGCCAAGTTATAGAGTGGATGTGGAGAAAAGGAAACCCTAGTACACTGTTGGTGGGAATGCAGACTGGTGCAACCATTATGGAAAATAGTATGGAGTTTCCTCAAAAAATTACATATGGACATGCCATTTGACCCAGTGATCCCACTTCTAGGAATATATCCTAATAAATTGGAAACACCAATCAGAAAGAATGTATGAACCCCTATGTTCACAGCAGCACAATCTAATATAATAAAAGAGTAATATGTAAATTGACCATTACCCGAGACACATAAGCCACGCCCACCAGCCAAAGCCACGCCTCCCATCCAACTAGAGCAGCTGTATGCAAATTAGCCCAGCCAAGATGGAGGCCAGCAGCTATGGAGCTAGAGCAAACCAAAGACTTCTGTTGCAACTGCCTGCCTAGGCTGGCTGAGCCTCTGCTCACGGCCACGCCCACCAGCCAATCAGAGCGGCTGTATGCAAATTAACCCAGCCAAGATGGAGGCTGGCAGGGCAGCTCTGTACTGGGAGCCTCTGTGGCCGGCATAGCTGTGCCAGGTGTGTCAGCTCAGTGGGGGGGGGTCTGGCCTGGGGCCTCCTCGGGGCATCCAGGAGCGCCCATCCTGGGTCCATTGCCTGGATTCACCCCCCCGGGGGCCTCCACCAGGCGTGTAGGAGAGCGGGTCCTCCACGGGGCTTGCAGGAGTGCCCGTCCTGGGTCTGCTGCCTGGCTCCACCCCCTGGGGGCCTCCTTGGGGCGTACGGGAGTGCCTGTCCTGGGTCCGTAGCCTGGCTCTGCCCCAGGGGCCTCCACAGGGTGTCCAAGAATGCTTGGCTTTGCCCCGGGGTCCTCCTCGGGGGCATGCGGGAGCACCCGTCCAGGGTCCGCTACCTTCATCCGCCCCCCAGGGGCCTCCACAGGGTGTGCAGGAGTGTCTCCTGCACAGTGTGGAGAATCCGAAGCCAGTCTGCTGCCCGGCTCCACCCCGGGTGTGTTTGCTCAGCAGCAGGGCCCCACCAAGGGATCCTGCACCAGTGTCTGCCCTTGGCTCGCCACCCAACTCTGCACCAGGTGTGTCCCCTCAGCGGTGGGGGCCCACCAGGCATGTGCGATCATGGGCCCTCCAGTGGGAAACGTCCAGGCCTGCACTCACCAGCCCTCCCACCCCCCAGTGCACGAACCCTGAAGGGGCTGTGGGCAGCCTGAAAATGGTCCTCAGCCCCTCACCCAGGCTGGTCAGGCATGCCAGCAGGTGGACATTTCCCCCCAAGGTGTCCCAGACTGCAAGAGGGCACAGGCTGGGCTTTGGGATCCCGACCCCCCGAGTGCACAAATTTTTGTGCACTGGGCCCCTAGTTTATAATAACTAAGATTTGGAAACAGCCCAAGTGCCCATCAGTAGATGAGTGGATAAAAAAAGCTATGGCACATTTATGCCATGGAATACTATGAAGCGGTGAAAAGGATATCTTACCCTTTGAGACAACATGGAGGGACCTAGAGAATAATATGCTAAGCGAAATAAAGGAGTCAGAAAAAGAAAAGTCTCACTCATATGTGGAATCTAATCAACAAAATAAACTGATGATCTCACTAATATGTGGAATCTAATGAATAAAATAAACTGATGAACAAATGGATCTAGAGACATAGAAGCATGGGACAGGCCAGGATCTCAGAGGCAAGGTGGGGGAGGTTAAGTTGCTGGGGAGAGATCAACGGAAGAACTTGTATGCATATATGCATAACCCATGGACACAGACAATAGGATGGTGAAGGCCTCGAGTGGAGGGCAGAGGCAGGCTAGAAGGGGTCATGGGAGTTTGGGGTTATATGTAATACTTTCAACAATAAAGACATAATTTAAAAAAAAAACAAAAAACAGATAGAGTAAGTGTGCCCCTCCAAAAAAATTTAGCAACATGTGATATCTCATTTATGTATATTTTCTAATTGTCCATACACACATCCATCCATTCATCACCATTTAACCATCTGTCTTTCTATTTGCTTGCTAACTCAATATTAAAATGGTTATTTTAATATTCAATTTAAGGTGGTTTACTTTCTTATTTGTACTTTTCCACATTCTCTGAATTGATAATGAACAGTTATCTTTTTATACATCAATAAACACATTCTTTTAAAAAATAGGTAAAATATTTAAACAGACACATCATCATAGAAGATATATGGATGGCAAATAAGCACATAAAACAATGTTAAGCATCATTAATCACCAGAGAAACATAAATTCAAACCACAATGAGATATCACTACTTATTAGATTGACTTTAAAAATGACTACATCAAATGCTGGTGAGAACATAGAGTAACTTCAACTCTCACACATTTTAAGTAGGAGTGGAAAATGGTACCGCCATTTTAAAAAACAGTTTGGCAATTTTTAACATTAACCATGCACTTAAGATACAATCCAGCAATAATTTTACTAGAGAGAAACGGAAATGTGTCCACACAAAACCCAAATACAACTGTTTATAGCAGCTTTATTCATAATGCTCAAAACCCGATAATAACCCAAAAGTAAAAGCTGAATGGTAGTACATGCATATAATGGAATACTGAGCAATGGAAATAAACTACCAATAGATGAAACAACATGGATGAAATCCCCGGTTCATTCTGCTAAGTGAAAGAAACCAGATGCAAAAACTGCATACCATGGTTCAATTTATGACATTCTGGAATGTCAGCGACCTCATCTCAGCACTTACTTACTAAAAGCCTCCTGTAGTGTTTGGCTGCCTGCAGGACACATCCACATTGCTTTTCCTGGGATGCAGTGCCCTCCACACTCTGTCACTAATTCACTTTCCCAGCTTTCCCTGAGTTCTTGCCAATGAACAGTTAAGGTGAGCTGTAAAAGTCAAGGTGGGCTGTTCTATGTCCCCAAAAAATTTTATATTCACTATAAATGTCATTCTGACCACCGGGGGATCAGTCAGACATCCCTCTAGCAGCCCAGAAGCCCTCAGGGGATGTCCACCTGCCATCTTAGGCCCACTCCCCAGGGGATCTGGCCTATGCTGGCAGTCAGACATCTCTCTGGCAGTCCAGAAGCCCTCAGGGAGTGGGCCTAAGCCATCACAGCGGGAGAGGCTCTCGCCTACACTGCAGCTGTCAGCCTAGCTTGTGGTTGAGTGGAGCTCCCCCTGTGGGAGCATAATGATCACCAGAGGGCAGCATTGAACGTCTGTCCCCTGACAGTCAGTGTGCATCATAGCTACCAGTTGTTCCTGGTCATTCTGCCATTAGGGTAAATTTGCATATTACCCTTTTATTATATAGGATGTTTCTCAGTCCTTATTACACTATTATAATAAGCATTTATAGAATAATGAAAATCTATTTATAATATGCCTTTAAAATTACCTCCCAAACATCAGTTTTCAAGAAGCTATTAAGAGACATCCTCCACCAAACTCAATTTATAAACCCAGAAAGGAGATATATAAGAAGCATGAAAACAAGAGACTAGCACAGGGAGGAGCTCCCACACAAACAGTGAGAGGTGAACTCAGAAAAGAGGGTGGTGAATCCAAACTGGACCAGGTGCAGGCTGTCATCACCATCCCAACTGCCATGTTTCGTTTTCACTTGACAAAATTTACAAAGGAGACACCCTGACAAAGAGAAAAAATAACCCAAAATAGGACACCCCACACATACACACAAAAAAAGAGGAAATAAAGCAACAAAACAAAAATCCATGAGATCCAGGAAATAGGGATTCCAGATGAGGAGGAAGGCACGGACACTTCCCTGATGATGGCTGTGCAGCAAATCTAGAGAGTGTGTCCCAAGTAAACATATTAGAAGTGACAGGGTACTTAATGAGATTGGCTTTGTGGGAAATTGTCCTGTCAGTCCATCAGAAAATGTGGGAAGAATGAACAACAGGTGCAAAGAAAACTAAGCATGTAAAAACAAAGCCATTATTAATTTCAGGTAAACCAAACAGGGGAAGCAAAATTATAGTCAACTTTCAGTGTTCAGCTGTTAATGATGTTTAGACAGGCATAATAATGTCAACATAATATCTGTTTATCTAAAAATTCATAATGAGATGGTACAGCCACTGTGGATAATAAGATAGCAGTTCCTCAAAAAAATAAAGTAAATATATCACCCATCAATTCCATTTCTGGGTATATACCCAAAAGAATTGAAAGCAGGGTCTCAAAGAGATATCCGTATACCTATGTTCATAGCAGCACTATTCACAATAGCTAAAACGTGGAAGCAACTTTAATTTTTTGATAATCATGTGCCTGTATCTCAATTTAGAAGTTACCCACCAGAATTTGGGTGGTTGTTTTTAGCGGTGTTTTATCTTCCATCTAAGCCTGCCCATATTTACAAGAATTAAAACATCAACAGTAAAAACATTAGAAATAACCAAATAAAGGCTGCGCCAATAAGAAAAAATAATCAAAGAAATACATACATGCAAGTAATCATCCATGAACAGATGATTCTTATTTTAAAAACACTCATATAAAAATTAGTAATTATAAAATTTTTCATTTTACATACTCAGTATCCTTTATTTTAAAGAATATTCATCATAGGTTATGTGGTGAACAGCCAATGTAAAAACAGATCATTATACATTAGTTCTATTAAACCCGAAAAATGTCCAGACAAGAGGAAAAGTGCAAATGTCCTAGAACCCTATGGGTGAATTCAGAGGATTCCTTATAGACAAGAGACAATTATATACCCAGCAAGCATAAAGGACCAGGCTGGCAGGGAAGGTAGAAAACCTAAAGTGACCCACAAAAGGACAAATTACCTACCAGTCACCAGTGGAAAAAGTGATTCTGCTTTTAAGATGTTCACTTTGTAGGAAACTGCAACTGCAACACAGCTGTTAGATGATGGAAGAAAACTCTACTTTTTGGCTATGAAAGCCAAAGAATAAGCGTGTGGATCAAGGAGACAAGGTTCCACGGACTAGCTCTCACAACCTGGGCAGCTGCCCATCTCCTCAAGCATCATTCTCATCATCTCTGAAAACTCTGCTTGGCACATGAGGTTCTCCGTGATCTGAGTTTTTGCCTACCTCCTCAAGAATCATCTCTTCACTCAAGGCTCATTCTTTATTTACCTACAAAAAAGAATCAATTCCTAATCCTCAAAATGGTCACTGTCTCTACCATATCCAGAGCTTTACTTTTTACTTCTTTTACCTTAAATATCTCTTCCCTCCCTCCACTACACGTCCCCTCCCCACTGCATTCATTTTTACTTATCCTGCAGAATGTGGTGCAGACACCTTCCAAACCTACATGGTAGGTACCTCATCCCTCAGCACCCATGATTTCCCTTCCACGGCCAATGCTGCTATAACAAAGCACAACAACCTTAGTGGCTTACAGCAACTATTATCTCAAGGTGTGTAAGTTAGTTTTTGACAGGGGTCTCACTGGACTAAAATGAAGTTGTTGGCAGGCAGGACTGGTTTTCTCTAAAGGAGAATCCATTTCCTTGCTATTTCTAGTTTTGTGAAGTCACTCACATTCTTTGGCTCATGGTCTCTTCTTCCATCTTCAAAGTCAGCAGTACAGGGTTGAGTGCTCACACCACATCTCTCTGACTCATTCTTCTGCCTTCTTTCTCCACTGATTAGGACCCATTGATGATCCAAGGTAGTCTCCCCATCTTTGGGACCATTATCCTGCCTGTCTCATATTACTGTACCTTCAATCACAACTGAAAGTGACTACTTTCTTGTGTGTTTAAAGTTTCTGATTCATCAGTTCACCTGGTACCCCCAGGACTTACACAGAGTAGCAACTCAACAAGTATTTATTACAAATTAATACAAAAGTAGGACTAATATCTCCCTTCCTGTGATATTTTAATAAATGTATCAAAACATAGTAAACACTCAATAAATAGTAATTTACCTTACCTTATACACTGAGTGACTAGATTATTATGACCACCTGACATTTGTAGGCATGTTAGCTATAATTTCACCCTGAAGTTGCTAGAGGGCCAGACCATTATAAATAGGAAAGCAGGTTGTTTACCATGACAGTAGAAGTGACTTTTTTCTGAAGATATGGGTAAACAACGTGATTTAACAGTTTTTGAACGTGGGATACACACACCCATACACACACTCTGAGTGGCCAGATTATTATGATCACCGAGCATCATATGGGATATGGAAGCCGAAGGCCTGTTCTAACACCTTTGTTGTCTGCAGTTATCAAGATCAAATGTCACAAATTCAATTTGAACAGGAACACAAGGATTGGATAGTAGAGAATTGTAAAAAAGTCACGTGGTCTGATGAATCATGTTTCCAGTTACATCATGCAAATAGCAGAGTGAGAATTGGGCGGAAACAGCATGAAAGCATGCACCCCACATGCATGAGTACAATCCTTCAAGCTGGTGGGGGCAGTGTTATGGTTTGGGGCATGTTTTCCTGGCATGATTTGGGCTCTTTAATTCGTGTGCAACAACGTCTGAATAGCACAACATACCTAAGAATCGTTGCTGATCAAGTTCATCCTATCATGTTGATGGTGTATCCCCATGGAGATGGCTTCTTCCAACAAGACAATCACCATGCCACAGTGCTCGTATTGTACAGGAGTGGTTTCAAGAACATGAGGGAGACCTTACCTTGCTTAGGTGACCCCCACAATCACCAGATCTCAATCCAACTGAGCATTTGTGGGACAAAATTAAAAGAGCCATCAGGCAACTGGCTCCACAACCATCAAATCTCACAGAACTGGACAGTGCTATTCATCAGGCATGGTGTCAGATTCCTCACATCACTTTTCAACATCTCATGGAGTCAATGCCAAGAAGAATTGCCATAGTATTGAAGGCAAAAGGTGGCCCAACGAAGTACTGATGGGGTAGTCATAATAATCTGGCCACTCTTAATAATATATATATATATTTCATGTTCAAAGGCTATTAAATCACATTCTTTACCCATATCTTCTGAAAAAAATCACTTCTACTGTCATGGTAAACAACCTGCTTTATAATGGTCTGGCCCTCTAGCTTCTTCAGTGCGAAATTACAGCTAATTTGCCTACAAACATCAGGTGGTCATAATTATCTGGCCACTGAGTATACAGGAAGTTGATGAAATACTGGGAAGTTAATTTTACTTAGAGCATAAATATGAGCAATTTACTCATAAATGTCCTGAGGAACCTTTTTAAATTCACATATATCTGGTGTCAGATTTTTATTCCAAATGTAATCAACTACTAAAAATAATGAACATGGTGACAACTAAACCTTATGTATAGCAGTCCAGATTATCTTCATATTATTATAATAAATACACATTTAAAAGTTTTATAATAATATATGTACATATACATAACTTATAGTCTGATGTTTGAAATTCATATAATTTTATGTAAAATTGTTAATAGAATACAGCTCAAAGGCAGTTCTCCATACCACCCATTTCAGTCTTCTTAAAAATTAGATCAAATGCTAGAGTGTGGTATAAAGGACACCACAAGAATCTTTTATCCATTTTCAAGGAATTTCATATGATGTATCATGGGGCCAAAATTAATTACTAAAATTAGAGGCTCAGGAGTGTTTATGCACACTTTATTAGACAGGCTAATAAATTACCATTAAAGCTACTGGGCACTGCTCTCAGAAGAAAACAATCTAATTCTACACTTCTGCCATTTACTAGCTATAAGGCTTGAGTAAATCATTTTAATTCTCCAATTGTGTGGGGGGGTTTCATCGCTAAAATAAGTTGTTTGGACTAAAAGTAAAGGACCCATTTCAGACTGACCAAGGGTGCTTTTAAAACTACATAATCCATCACATCACAGAGATAATAAAACCTGCCAGGAGAGTTCCCCCCATTCTCACCCATCCCTAGCTTCCATTTGGCTTCATTAAGAATCCCTGCTTGGAAATGAAAGGTTACTGACAGGAGTGGGTAAGCAGTGCGCAGAAAGCAAAAAGGTTGGGAAGTACTGATGTGGAAGCTTCCTGAGAGCACACCCAGCACTGAGCTTCCGTTAGCCCATGCTTCACAAGGCAGAGTTTTTATCTGGCAGCACTGGTTGCTGCATCTCAAGAAAGACCGGAACGGAGCTAGAGGAAGTACAGGGAATGTAAGGAGAGAATACGGGGGAAGTAGCACTATCATAGAAAAAGAATCATCTTAACTTTAGGAAACTGTGGCTACTAGACAAAAGCAGAAAAGTTTCACAAAAATCTTTTTTAACCTTCAAATCATGAAGAGCAAGGACAGGCTGAAAACCTAAAGGAAAAAACATTTGATGTAGAAGGCTAACCTTAGCAGGAACAAGATATTTTACTTCAAACAGAAGTCACACACTATAGAATTCTTTTGTAGAAGAAATGTACAGGTGAAAAATATAAACTGCTTCTCATACAATTGTTTACAAAGATAGCTGGCATTTAAAAAATGTAAACTCTTAGCTTTTAAGGAGATTTATATTATAAAAGCAACTGATACAGCTTAAAGTAATCAACCTAAATAGCTTAAAGTTATTGTGTAACACAAAAACATGGCCACCCACATAACTGCCTTGTTTAAATATTATTTTAAAGATGTTAAATGATACTTGATATTTTAAGCTACAAGATATACTAGTTAATCAAGTGTACATGAGCTTATAATTGATCAAAAGAGTGTTTGAACATAAATACATGTGTCTCTTTTTAAAATTTGAATGGAAAAGAGCATCTCAAAAAATCCACAAATGTGTGTTGCTAAACTTTGGTATACTTAAAAGGTGACCTTTATTTACAGGTACATGAAACTGAAATATATGTATCTTTTTTAGAGCAGAAAAAAATGGAGGCATCAGTAGTTTGAATGGCATGTAGAAAACTTATACTGAAACATTATTTAAGCTTTCCAATGGGTAATTTTGTTCTTTGATAAATAAAGTAGGATTTAGCTTAGAAATATATTAAAACACCCCATGGGGAAATGCAGTAGATTTAATGAAGAATTAGTCACTGCAGGTATCTCTCTGTTACATAGAGACTGGGATAGCATCAAGCACTTTAGAAATTCACCCTGTGGGATTTTAAGAAGGCTGCTGTAAGCTGCTAATACCACATGCTCAGGAAGCCCAGGAGAGAGCCCCAACCCCCTTGCCCACCCCATGATGCCTATCCATGACTTTATATAACCCAAAGGAGCAGTATTCTCTTTGGCTGCCATTGACAGCAGGTAAATATTTAAGACCACAGAGGTATCCTCGTGAGAGGATTCATCCACCACATCTTATTTCCTTTTTAGCTAAGTCACTACCCGACATTCAGCCTTTATTAGCCAACCACATTAAACTGTAACTTGAATGCTACTCTGCACCTTTCCCAGTTTGTCAAAATCCACCCTCAAAATCCTCTGTTATGTCCAGGACTCAGTTCTGTGTTGGGAAGACTCCACAGATCAATCCCTTCACCTTATCTTAAGGAAAATTGGTTTCCCTAAGGCCATCAAATTCCCCTGAAAGCTTTTAATTAAATTTTTCTCTTGTTTCTCTCAGACCCTATATTCCTCAGGGCGAGGAGTTGGACTAAGGGTCCTCCCCTTTGCTTTCCATTGCTTCCAGGCAAAAGTCTACTCTTTCAAAGCATATGACTTTTATTCATTACTAGGGGACCAGTGCACAAAAATTTGTGCACTCAGGAGGTCCCTCAGCCTGGTCTGTGCCCTCTCTCAGTCTGGGACCCCTCAGGGGATGTCCACCTGCTGGCGTGCCTGGCCAGCCTGGGTGAGGGGTTGATGGCTATTTGCAGACTGGCCAAGACCCTCAGTGTGGACTCTCACCCCACTGGGGTGTGGCCAGCCTGGGTGACAGGCTGAGGCCGTTTTCAGGCTGTCCACAGTCCATTCAGGGTTTGGGTCTCTACTGGGGTACCTGGGCAGCCTGGGTGATGGGCTGAGGGCCGTTTTCAGGCTGCCCATAATCTCTTTGGGGTTTGGGTTCCTACTGGGGTACCTGGGCAGCCTGGGTGCTGGGCTGAGGGCCATTTTCAGGCTTTCAGGCTGCCCATAGCTCCCACTGACCCAATGTCCCAGCAAGGCTGGCTGGACACAGGTTTCTGGAGTTTATCTTCTGTAATTGAAACACTGTTGCTTTAAGCCAAGGCCTAGGCAGGTAACCAAGCCTCCTGTTTGCTTCAGCTCCATGGCTTCTATAATTGAAAGAATGTTGCCTTAGTAGAGGTCCAGCCAGCCTAGGCAGTTTCCTCCATCACTGGTGCAACAGAAGCCTCCTGTCTGCTTCAGCTTTGTGGCTTCTATAATTGCAATTTTGCTGCCTTGAGCAGAGAGAGGCCCAGCCAACCTAGGCAGACAGTTTACTCCTGGTGCAACAGAAGCCTTCTGTTTGATCTAGTTCCGTGGTGGTTGGCCTCCATCTTGGCTGGGTTAATTTGCATACGGCCACTCTGATTGGCTGGTGAGTGTGGCTTAGGCATCCCAGAGAAATGGTCAATTTCAATATTACTCTTTTATTAGAGTAGATGGTCAAATCCTCACCTCTAGGTCTGTGGTCATCGCATATGGTTATAAAGGTAGCTCACTGTCTCAACAGGTAAATGGTATCTGAAATCCAACTCAAGGTCTTCTGAGCAAGCCACAGGCTCTGGTGAGAGACTGCATCACCAGGGAAAAGGACGTCACAGACGTCATTATGGACTAGAAGTAATCCTGGTCTCTACTTCCTTATAAACACCTTCCTCTGCTCTGACCCCTATCTTTCATCTACATTCTTTCTACTTGTCTATGAGTAGATGAACATTGCTGAAGAACACTACAAAGGTCGATCTTCACTATGCATGTATTATTATAAACCACAAGTAGGCACCGGCACTCTCCAGCAATACTGTAAAGACCCCTAGGAAGCTCTCTGTCCCACATACCAGACTTCTGATTTCACATCTGATCATCTTTCCTCAGATCTCTCAGTTCCACCTCCAGTCTCACTGACAGCATGCCTCACAGATCATAAAGAAGGCAGAAGCACTGCACAGAGAACCTTTCATCTTCCTACACTAAAGCTCCAATCCACACGCATCCCTACTCTTCCCCTCATTGTCCTTCCTGTCCTAATGGAAAACACATCCCAGCTCTTACCAAACCCAACTGTCCAGATTTTGCCTTCTAGTCTATTCTAGGACTTTCTTTCCTCTTACTTTTTCTCTCTATCTTGAATCATCGGTCTCTCCTCTGCTGGATCATTCCCATGAGCATAAAACCATGCTTTATCATGTTCCATGCTAAAGAAAAATCAATGACCACACTGAGAAACAACAAGCTCTCCAGGTAGTACCCAATCTCTCTGTCCCTCTTCATAACAAGCATTTCTAATGTTCTTTCCACAACTTGGTTCTACTTCCTCACCTTCACCTCATTCTCAGAAATGATCATTTTAAGTATAGTGAAATCTCATCTTAGCTATGCTAAGTAACTTTAAACATGTCACTGAAACTTCTCTGAGCCTTACAGCATCCGATTAGAACATGCATTCTTAACAAAGGCAGTAAGTGATTATTTAGAAGGATAAGGTAGAGGACAGGAATGGGAAAAAAATGACTCTAAGTATAAAGCACAACTACAGAGTACAGAAACAGACACACAGTGTACCCATGGTATTAACATTTCACGAAGGAAGGTATCTAAAAAAAGGCTTCTTAGGGTGTTAATAATAATTTTTTTTAAGTTGAGAAAAACTGGTTTAAATGAACAGTAAATTTATGTACAAGTCTTAAAGGTCCTTACTTCTATCTTCACAACAACAATGCCAAGAATTCAAAAAATGCTTACGATAAGTTCACACACTTCGTTTAAGGAGGCCGGGACAGATTTGTATATTTTAGAAATATCACCAATTTAAACAGTTAAAAATTGTAAATGCCACTGTATATAAAAAAGAAAATCCTCTCAATACATAGAAACCCTAGCTGTCACCCATGAAGGGATCCTGTGAGCCGCAGTTTTGTTGGATTTTCCGTTTTATAGGTAACAGTTTACCCAAATCATGTGGTATTTTGTTACTGCAGCCTAAACGAACTAAGACACTAATCAAAAAAGTTACATATTCTCATAGTTTCATCTAGTAAGAAATAGTTAGAGTATCTATACTGCACTCAATAAATCAGATAATCAACTAGTTTATAATTAGTGTACATAGAAACTGTTCGAAATGACTATAGACAAACGACTGACAAGTTACTCAACCTTCTGCTATTTTCACCATATCACAAAATAGACTGAGGGCAGTAGATGTCTAAGGAAGACATCAAAAGATAGAGCACATGCCCGACGGGTATAGCTCAGTGGGTGAGCGTCGACCCATGAACCAGCAGGTCACCAGTTCAATTCCCAGTCAGGGCACATGCCTGGGTTGCAGGCTTGATCCCAAATAGGGGGCATGTGGGAGTCAGCCAATCGATGTTTCTATCTTTCTATCCCTCCCCTTCCTCTCTCTCTAAAATCAATAAAAACATGTTTTTAAAAAAACAGAGCACATGGTGATAATCTGGCTAACCTTCTGTTGAGCATATATCATGTACAAGAAATGTTTACACATAATTTTTGTCCTCACAGTTATCATACTTAGATATGATCTCCACTTTAGAACCAAAGAAAGTGTCTCAGTCATTTAAAATAATGTGCTCAAGGGTGGTAAGTCACACAGATGGGAAATGAGTATATTGGGATTTAATCAAGAATGACCAGTACCATAGCAAGTTTACCTTCCATTCTGCGAAGATTGCCTTAAAGAGGCAAGGCAAAATATGACTTCTGGGGGGTAAGGGAAAAGAGAAAAATGCATAGCAATTAATTACCTATAAGGTAGTCTTTAAAATATAAAGTTATATTACCTCATTTCCTTTACAATATCTCACCACCAATCACTACATGTGGGTATATGTATATATTAAAGTATGTGTATGTATATATACGTATGCCTATAGTACTACAATTGTGCACACGTGTGTACACACACACACACACACACAAAGGCACTCCAGGGTTAAGATAACTTTTCAGACACAAATCAGGCACCTACACGCCAAAAGTTACTATGAAGATATTTTATCTATTGTTAACTCAGTACTAAAAAAAATTTTATTAATCAGCATTAAAAGATGTAAAAGAAAAAAATATCACAGGTTAAAAGAGTAGTGGCCAACATACATCAATTAGTTTAAACTGTTAAACTAATTGTACATAGAATCCAAAATATCAGAGCTAGTTGTGTTTCAGAATCTAAACTTTTTTGTACATTAGAAATCTATTATGAATGTATCTATATGACATACTACCTCTAAGTAGGATGTGAAGCGGCAAACACATTAATATGTCTGCTTTTACGAACAAGGCTATTCACACCAAGAAGGATAAATAAAGACTATAATAAATGGTCTCATGTCAAGCCAAAGCTTTCTGATTTTCTCAGCATATTGGATTTTGGTGCTGCAGATAAGGGACTAGGGACCTGCAACTGTGAGTGGCCAGGTTACTTAGGCCAATTGCAATTCACAGAAAACATTTCCTTTGAAAGCTGATATTAAACTTCACAGATTATCCCACAATAACAATATTCCACTGGCAAGTATAATAACCCTTCACCCCTCCAGCACTTGACTGCCAATGGTGTATGTTCAGAATTGAGCTGGAATCTAATGAACAAAATATACTGACCAACAAAATAGGTCCAGAGGCACGGAAGCATGGAACAAACTGACATATCTCAGAGGGGTGGGCAGGGGATGGGAAGGAATTAGCCAAAGATCTTAAACACATATGTATATCCACGGCCATGGACACAGGCCATAGTGTGGTGAAGGCCTGGGGGGTGGCAGGAGTTGGGGGCAAAGGAGGGAAAAACAGGGGACATCTGTAATACTGCCAACAATAAAATATATTTTTATATTTATAAAACAAACAACAAAAGAATACAGCTGGGAGGCAGGAGGTGAGCCATGGTGCAACGCCTCCCAGCGGCCATTACAATGGCCACCTACTAGGGAGTGTTACATTATTCATAGATGAAGCAACATATCTTTAGTCAGATCTGGCTCCTAAATTCAACACAGGTAAGAACCAGTAAGTGGAATCACAGACAGATCCAAAAGGTGAGTACACGGAGCAGTCACCAGCAGTAGCTGGCATTCTGACAGCAGAGAAGAAAGGTGAAACTATTTGTAAAGAAGGTAAGACCCTTGCTGCCTAGACAAAACACCTCGGGTCCCGATCCCAGCTCTGCCCATATGAGCTGGGTGACTTTGGGCATTCCTTAACTTCTCTCTGCTGCAGGTTCATCAGCAACAAAGTGTTGAGGAAAACGCTGCCTGTCTCCTGTGGCTGTTGTGAGGATTAAATGAAATAATGCCTGTGAAGAGTCAAGCACATGCCTGACAATGAGAAGATACCCAGTTCAATTTACACAGTAAAAATAAAGCACAAAATCTCATAAAGCACAGCAGCCTGAATAAACTTACTACCAAATGATCATAATTCAGTATAGAGAAATCTCATCTTAGCTATGCTACAAAACTTTAAAGATGCCATTGAAACTTCCTGGAGCCTTGTAGCATCCGATTAGACCATGCATTCTTAAGGGAGGCAGTAAGTGGTTCTTTGGCAGGACAAAAACTTAGTCTTTTTATGTATAAAGCATAACTATAAAGTACAAAAACAGACACACAGCATAACCATGGTATTAAAATTTCATGAGGGAAAGTACCTTAGAAGGCTTCTCAGAGGGTTAATAATAATTTTTAAAACGTTGAGAAATACTGGTTTACATGCAGCTCTTAACGGTCCTTAATCCTAGCTTTACAACAATAATGCCAAGAATTCAAAAAATGTTTACTATAAGTTCACATACTTTGTTTAAGAAGGTTAGGACAGACTTGTATGTTTTAGAAATATCTCCAATTAAAACAGTTAAAAATTGTAAATGTCACTGTATTTAAGAGAAAATCCTCTCAGATCAAAGAAACCCCAGCTGTCACTCATGAAGGGACCCTGTGAGTCACAGTTATGTTGGATTTTCCCTACTTTATAGATAATGGTTTACCCAAATCATGTCTAGATATGAATGTACTTAGTTCTTTCCCCCCAAAATGGGGAAACAAACTAGAATAAGGACAACTATTTGTAACCACCATGAAGTTGGAACACTGTGGCTGTCTTCACCATGATAAATGAAAGATCACCTTGGAATGTAATTCATTTTTAATTGCCTCGTCCATCTAATCTAACTACTGCTGGAGTCTGTCATAAAGTATTTACAAAGTAAAAGCAAAAAAAAGAATTGGGGGTGCTAAATAAAGCAGGCCACACATTTTTACATGATCAATTTTTTGGGCATTGTTTACAACAAAAACAAAGTCATAACTTATATGTGAATTTTGGGAAACAGATAAGTTATGATTAAGGACTCTCTTATTGTTACAGCTGTCTTTTTAAAACTGAAACTTAATTGACATACAACCTTGTATTAGTTTTAGGTATACAACATAATGATTTGATTTATGTATATATTGTAGTGTGATTAGCATCCGTCACCACAGCTACAATTTTCCTTGTGATGGGAACTTTTAAGATCTTTCACAGCAACTTTCAAATATACAACATAGTATTGTTAACTATAGTCACCATGATGCACATTACATTTATTTTATAAGTTTGTATCTTAAATCTGTTTTTAATTCACCTTCTTCCCAGCCTTGGATTCGAATCCTTTCTACACCCAAATACCTTGTCACAACCAAAGAAAACAGTTGTCTGAAATGCTGGAAAGATCAATATTATAGCTATGTTCTGCTTTAACCACTTATGAAGTTTTGTATTTGCAACCCAAGTCTTATTTCCTCCAGAATCCTAGGTTTTTCATGCACATAGACCACGTTCATAATTTTGAGTTTTCCAAAACTCCACTTTAGAAATTATAACTAAAAATGGCATTCTAAAATTGTATAAAACATCTTCATGTCAAACAGTTATTAAATGCCTGACCATACTTTATTACCAGTAATATATATCAAAAAGTGTTCTAATACTATCCATTTTATTCACAGAAAAACAAATGTGTTATGATATCTTTGATAGCTTTCAGGCAGCTGCATTTGCATATGTAAAGATGTGTGTGAAACCAAATTCCCTTAGGCAAGGTGCTCCCTGCAGAATGCTGAAGGTAAACACATCTTGACTGATGGGGAATATAAATATTCCATCTTAAACAGATGCTAACCACTGTTTATAGGTCCTCAAATCCTAGGTCTTCTAGTGACAGAAAAATCTCTCTTATGAATCCACATGCTATTTTAGACTGTTCCAAACATATTGACTAGACAGAGTAATAAAAAGAAATATATATATATATATATAGATAGATAGATATAGATATATAGATATAGATATAGATATAGATATAGATATAGATATAGATATGTATATTAGTTAAACACTGAATACACACAGAATAGTTCAGGAGTCTAGAGTTGGATCCATGTGTTCTCAGTCTCAACTGAGGAAATCTGGCCAAACAGCCCGCTATTTTAATGACCATGAGGATTACTATCACCCTAATGCAGCTGTGCATACCTGAGTGTCCCTTAGCATCACAGAGCTACAAGATTTACTCTAGGTAACACCAAGGAGACCAAAAAAAAAAAAAAAAAAGTCAGAACACATAAAAAATCACTGCAAGGTTTAGACTTATTTAAGGAAAATCATGTCCTAAGCCAAGTAGATATTGTATAAATATCCGTTCTGTATGATAACACTCAGAATAACAAAAATTTTAATCATAATAAAATGTGCTTCCAGTAGTCACACATTTTGGCATGTTTCCATGAGAAAGCCAAAGCCATCACATTCACGCGATTTTTCGAGTCTTCTGACAACACACAGTTTTCCCTGCGAGGGCCTGAGCCTTTACCTTTGTTTGAGATTGAGCCACGATGCTTTCAGATACTCGGTGGTTTCCTTCACATTCCTCATGTCATCGCTACCATATTTCTCCAGCAGCTTCTGCAGGTTGTTATCAAAAGCCATCACGATCCCATCTCCAGGACCCAGTTCTTGAAGCAGTATCTAAGGAGCAATTTCAGGCGCCATTGTTAGACGTGGTCACTCAGTAACCGGTATTGCCAAAACACTGGTCCTCCCAGCAGGTTTTAACATGATATCAAAAGGAAAAAACAAATTATTGGACAAACTCTTGCATATAAGTTTAAACCAAAATGATTACAGATGTGAAAAGAAAAATGACTAAGAAAGTGATCGGGCATATAGCAGATGACATTAAACAAAGGATTGTCTTTTCCTCTTTTAGATATTTGATTTCCTGAAAACAATGTCTTTTTTTCATTCCTTCTGCTATTCATGTGATCCTTAGAGGAACATGCACTGTATAGTAATGCATTGACTATAGAGTCCCCTTAGATGTACTGAGAGCAATGGAAAGGGCCAACAATATGAGAGTCTTCTGTCTCCTGCCCCTCGATCACTGTGTATGTTTACAGGTAACTGCGTGAGTGGATCAAGCAGCCACACAAGGTTCGCTGGGAGTTGCTTGAATAGCTACACCGAGGCTGTATCCACTGGCATATCAATTCCTTGACACACTTTTTCAATCTCTGAGAGTCTCTGGATCAAGATACTCCTCATGAAATCTAAATGACAAATGAGAGTTCCTATAGTTTTTTGTAGCTATTAAGAGAAAAGGAAACCTCAAAGTTTCAGAAGAAAACGACCATGCTGCTAATTATAAAAGAAATTCTACGTATGACGATTGAAGCATTGATACCACTTTGAATTGTCTTCCTTTAGTGAAGTGTCAGGGGCTCTGCTGATATTACTTTTGATTCACTTGGTGAAAACAATTAACAGATATCATAAACACAGGGAACGATCCAATCCAGGAAATCAGGACACCTGGCCACTTGTTTTTCATACTGCAACCACAGAAAGTCCATATGTGTGAAGAATGAAAAATATACTTTCACGATTTAGATTTAGATTCCCACATATTCATTATTATATCCTTCACAAATGTACACTTTTATCTTAGGCTATCTCAAGGGCAAATAAATGTGACACTAAAATATAAACTGACAACCATAACCTCTAATTCAAGAATATTTTTTCTGATTGCAGAGAAATTTTAAAATAGTGCCATATATGTTCAATATCATCAACTTTATTAACCAAACTGATCACAGAAGGCACCTGTTCTGATGACATTGATAAATCAGTTTGTTATAAAGGTATTAAAAGAAACTAAACTTACTTATTACCTGATCTGTTCCCTATAGTGGCCCTCAAATGAAAGTGTCAAGAACTTTCCTAAACAGAAATAACCTTCAGGGTAGACATGAGGGAGCAAAAGAAGGTTCGCGGGATCCTGAAAATGTTCCCTTTCTAGTGCCCGCTTTGTGGGTGTGCTCCATTTGCAAGGAGTCAGTGAGCTGTAAATATAAGATACATGCACATTTCCATTTGATATGCCTCCAAGAATTTTTCAGAATCCTTCCTGGCCAAATGCTTTATATTAATTTCAATGTGTATTCTAAGAACTTGGGGAAACATCATGACAAGAATCCTTAAAATTACCGACCCAAAGAAAAACACACAACCAACAAATCAGTATCACCAAAAGATATCTAATGAGTCTTACTTGATTATCAGAAATTTGTTTGATAAGTGGATCCCTTCGGGCTTGCTGAAGAATGTAGAGTCGAGCCTCATATTTTCTCATAAGTTCTTCGGTCTCTTCTCTGTGCTCATCCCACTGCAGGCTGTCAATCACCATGTCCTCCAGCTGCTGCTGCCGCAGCTCTACACCATGCTGAGTGCTATCCCACTGATTCCTGACCTTCTCCACTAAAGGAAGCATTACAAAAAAGAATTCCTGAAAGTGACTCTCAGGAAAGGGGAAAAGCACCTGATATCAAATTTATTACAAACGAAGCTATCTATAGAAAGGAGAAAAGAGGCAAATCAACACACATTTTAAAGAAACGGCAGTCTGTCATACTACACAATTGATATATTTCAGAAACCATTTTTGAGGAAAAATTCTTATATTAAACTCTATTAAATTTTATTTTTTTACTGTTCCAACTGCTGGCTTTTCTTTTCTCTTTTTAATATATGAGCAGTTTTCATATATTTTAATTTATCTTTATTGTTGAGAGTATTAAAGATGTCCCCCATTTTCTTCCCATTATCCCTCTCCTCCTGCCTCATCCCAGGCCTTCACCACACTATTACCTGTGACCATGGTTATGCATATATGCATACAAGCTATACAAGTTCTTTCATTAATATATGCTTTAAATGCACTAAAATACCTCCCAATAAAAAATATCCACTACTGTGAACTGGTAAAGCAAAAAATTCTAATAAAAATAACTTTCTATCTTATTTTATATTTACAGGATCTGGTTTAAGAAAGGTATTAATAGCACTTTATGACAGAACTTTAAGACGCAGACATAGTCGCTCGTCATCCTCTAAGATGTTCTAAGGTAGTTTGATTTGAAAAGAAAACTCCTTAAGAATACTTTCACATTTGTTTTACTGTAGCATTAAATCCCTCTAAAAGGAAATACTTTTCTATGTTGGAGAGAAACACTGAAAGTGAAGTAAATTCAAGTTCTGTGTACCCAGCAGCCCTTTATCATAAAACACACACACACACACACACATACACACACACACAAATAAACAACAGCCCACAAATATTGGCTCTTGTCTGCTCTTTTTTATTGTTTCTTTCTCTTTCTCCTTCTTGCATTCTCAGTCTCTTTCTCTCCTCCCCTCCTTTCTTTCCTCTTCTCATTTTTAAGATGAGATTAAGAAAGATCTAAGGGAACAAACTTCTGATTAATGACTTTGAGGGTAGCTCATGATCTTAAACTGAAGTACCAGTAAGCAATAGCTTTCAATATCTTCAACAACCTATTGATAATAGGTAGAAAGTTAAAAACAAACTTCTAGAAGTTATTTTGAATGTCAGACAGACTGAAGGGCTATAATTGAATATTAGGCCAAGAAGAACTTAATTACAATATAACATTTCTTCTGGCAAAATTCTTGGGATAATACAGGCTATAATAAACCATTTAAGCTATCAATCCAATATTGTTCACAAACCTGCAAATTATACTTACATGTAATAATTCTAAAAAAAAATTGTGTCAATGAGATGATTTTTATACTATCTGAATAAAAGCTTAAATTTCTTAAGATTGTAACTTAAGAAGACAAATCTATCATAATGTTCTACTTGTCAGTTAAAGAATTACATACAATAGTTTTGACCAATTTTACTACAAGTAAAATCCTGAAATATTGAACAAATAAAACTAAAGACATCAAGCAACTGAAAATATCATTGGTTTATCATGAAATAAGCAAATGATCTTATTATTTGTGAATAAGAGTAAAAAGCAGGTTACTTTTGGTAGTAGAAGATGAGGATGGCTTCTTATATAATAAATAGTGATAAAGACTATGCAGTCTCTACTTAAGAAAATGGAGAGAAAAGAGAGAAAGAGAGAGGGAGAAAGAGGGAGGAAGGGAGAAAGGGAGGGAGGGAGGGGGAGAGAGAGAGAGAGAGAGATAAATTGGAAAGGGGAGATATTTGGGAGAAGGAAAGAAAATTTGGATAAATATAGAGGTGGTGGGAAAAAGGGATAAAAATGTATGATGATAGAAAAGGCAAAATGGAGACAGATTTGCAAAGAGTTCGGTGTCGTTAAACCAGAGAAGCTCCCCTGCCAGCGATGGGAAATGGGGCCCCTCTGGATCTCCATAGGTATAGCAATCCATCAATTCAGAAAAGGAAGGAAAAATGGCTGAATCAGTAAAAATAAAGCAACACTCTGAGACAGTAAAAGCTCTTTGCTAACTCTTCTTGTGCAACAACCTTGCTGCCACACATTTATTTTGAAATCGAAGCACCTTTTTTATAGGAGAAATAGTCCAATTTCTCCCCTCGAGAAATAGTAAACAAGGTGATAAAATACATTCCAGTTTATATTCTGTCACAAATTAAGTCCATCACTGGTATGGAGCACAGGGTGAGGCCCCAGAAAGGTGACTATTCACAAACTGTGGAGAAGAGAAATTTCTGTAACTGTGAGATTCACAATGAAGTTATGGGGGCAAAGATCTAAAGATAGGAACTAAAGATAGAAAACACCAGGGACCAAAACAGGGTGGGAAAGACTGTATAGAGGGGTTGAAATTTTATTAGCTGAGTAGAATTTCACCTGGGGAGAAAAAAATATGCAAATAAAGGTAAGGAGAATAAGAACTGTCCAGAAGTTTCAAAAAACGTATACAGTACAGAATAGCTACAGATGAGGCCGAAGGCTGTAGTGGAAGATGGTGATAAAAGTACCATATTTTCTGGCATATAAGATAACTTTTTAACCCAGGAAAAACTTCTCAAAAGTTGGGGGTTGTTCTTATACGCCCAGTTGTCTTATACGCCAGAAAATACGGTAGACTGTGACCATCCCTAAAATACGTTTTGATTTCAAAATAAATGTAGCAACAGGGTTTAATATAACAGATGAGTTCGCAGAGCACTTTTAGTGTCTCACAAAGTGAGGTTATTTTTCCTGAATTTGCCATTTTACTTCTTTCTCCCTCCTTTTATTATTAGACTAGAGGCCTGGTGCACAAAAATCTGTGCACTCAGTGGGGCGGGGGGTCCCTCAGCCTGATCTGTGCCCTCTGGCTGTCTGGGACTCCTCGAGGGATGTCCACCTACTGGCTTAGGCCTGCTCCTTGGGGGATTGGGCTTAAACCAGCAGTCAGACATCCATCTGGCAGCCCAGGAGCCCTTGGGGGATGTCCATTTGCCAGTGGGAAGCAGACCTAAGCTGCAGTCAGACATCCTTAGCACTGCTGAGGAGGTGGAGAGGCTCCTGCCACCACTGCTGTGCTGGCAGCCATCAGCCTGGCTTGTGGCTGAGCAGAGCTTCCCCTGTGGGAGTACACTGACCACCAGGGGGCAACTCTTGCATTGAGTGTCTGTCCCCTGATAGTCAGTGTGTGTCATAGTGACCAGTCATTCCCAATCGTTCTGCTGTTAGGGTCAATTTGCATATCACCCTTTTATTATATAGGATAGAAGCCTGGTGCATGGGTAAGGGCTGGCTGATTTGCCCTGAAGAGTGTCCCAGATCAGGGTGGGGGTCCCGCTGGGGTGCCTGGCCAGCCTGGGTGAGGAGTTGAGGGCCATTTTCAGGCTGGCCATGCCCCCAGCCTCTCCTTTTTATCTGGAATTTATTTATCTTCTATAATTGAAACTTTGTAGCTTTGAGCAGAGCCAAGGGCTGGCCAGGGAAGGCAGGAAGCTTGGCTTCCTCTGTCACTGGGGACAACCCAAGCCTCCTGCTCGCTCCAATCCATGGCTGCCACCATCTTAACTGGGTTAATTTGCATACTCGCTCCTGATTAGCTGGTAGGCATGGCTGGTGGGCATTGCTTGAGGATAGCAGAGGGACGGTTAATTTGCATGTTTCTCTTTTATTATATAGGATTTTTTTTGCCTTCCCATTCTTGAGACTTTAGACTTTATTTGATATACAGATGCTTTTAAGCCAGATATTAAACTTAAAACAAAAGTCCTGGCTGTGGTTGTTTTGTTTGCTTTTTTTTATTTTGTTTCATTTTGTCTTTAGCTAAAGCATTTCCAAATTACTGCCAGCTACAGAGGTACAGAGTAGTTGCTCAATAACTATTTTTAGACTGAATTTTGAGAACATGAGTTAAAAGACATGCTAAGATTTAGTTTTAGTGAATGAATTACAATGAAAGAATAGGTTCGCATTCCTGTGGGTTTCTCTAATTTTTGTTTTCTTGGTTTCTTCAAAAAGAATATTAACTTAACAGCAAATAATCCAATGAATCAATAACTACTTAAATGTAATAATATTAATACTTTGCAGCATTCAAAAGGGAATTGTGACTGTTCACAAAAGATAAAAATCAAGGGAAAACTGTATTTATTAATAGATAAAGAGTATCAAATATCAAATAATATTCATTTCTGGTTGAATAATTTTTGAAAAGGTGTATATGTGTGTAACCATTTTCAGTGAAAGTAGATGATGACATATAATCTTTTTGGACTTACATTTTTCAGTGATGGCTGTTCTCACATCTGAACTGGAAGCTTTATTTTTCAAATTCTGAGCCAGTGTAAAAACATAATCAAGCTGAGGATGGCGCTGTTCTAAGTCCGCCTTTGTGATCTGTTTAAGAAGAAATGATTTTTAAGATAGGTTATAGGCTATTCTCCCAGAACACTATGGAGAAAAACTGGTGTACTGACATCAAATTTGTATGTCTCCTAAACAGGACAGTGAAGTATCTGAGATGTGACACAGTAAGTCCTAGGTTCAAATCTCAGCTCTGCCACTTACCATGTAGGTTACCACACACTTCATCTCTCTGTTTTTGTTTTCACAAAAAGAAATAATAAAATACTGACAGCTCAGCTATATAATGTCTGAGGAGATTAAATTTAAGAAGTCCCTTTAAAAACTGAAAACTTCTGAAAACATTAGCAGTCATTTTTGCAGATGATACCTTGCATATCGGGTCTACATCAGATATGAACACAAACTAATGTCACCTACAGGATGGCAGTGAGGTATTAGAAAAATGCTATTTGTAGTAATTGTAAATTAATTAATTTTAGACACAAAAAACTGTTGTTTTACAGTTATCTCTTAGTATTGATAAAGATGGGAGAAAAGTTAATGTCAGAAAATGGTGTGTTTTAACTATAGAACTAATAGCTATAAAGACTATTTCCAATAGGTACAAATGGTATGGCAAAGATTTTCTCTCAGTTCTTCCTCTTTAGGAATTCACTAATTTTTAGACTCTAGTTACTCCTACAGTGTCAAATGCTATTTCTAAATGGATTATTCACAGCTTCCAATCCTGAGTCTAGAGAGACGTTTCAATGAATGCTTATCATTTCTTTCTAAATGGCATAAGAACCTCTCAACACAACATACTCGAAACTGAATCAATCAAACCCTCATCTACATTTCACTTCTGCTCTTCCGAATCCCTGCTAATTGCGGCAGCATGGTCTTAGCAGCCCAGAAAGGCTCTTTTCTTTGTATTAAGAATCTCTTGCACTATTCCCATTCTTCCTGCTAGAACAGATCATTGTTATCATCAGTCTCCAGCCACAATCTAAAAAAAGAAAAGGGATAAAAACACATGCCCATTGCTTATAGATGAACAGTCCAAAGGGCTCTGTGTGGCCTGCAAGCTCCAGCAGAGTGAACTTGAGCTGCCTTTGCTACCTCACTTCCCACTGCACTTCTTTGCTGCACAAATGTTGACCCCATGTCCCTCACCCTCCCTGCTCCCCCACCTCATGTCTTTATTCACTCTGCTCCCCAGACCAGGAATGCCATTTACTTGTCTCTAGTCACTGTGGCAGTACCTCTCTTCTTCATCTGGGCTCCCCTATCTGGTCACCTGTACCTACCTGTGCCTGTTATCACTCGCTGCTCTGCACAGAGACTGTTCACTTGTACACACTCAGTGCCTCCATCATAGTCGGGGCATATTTGTAATCTGGGATAAATTTGGTAACTATTTCAAAAGACAGTTAAGGAAGTAAACATGTAAATTACTTACAAAAGTGCCCAGCACATATAAAGCACTTAATAACAGTTAGCAATCACTGTTATTTAATAGTTCATTCCCAATTTGTATTAGTATATTCTTTTCCATATCTCCATATGGCACACAAGCCCAGAACCTAGCACACACTGATTATGGAAAAAGAACTTGACAAACTGGCGTGACATAGTGTGTTTGTGAATATATATATAAAATTATGGTCAGGCACTCTCACTGTTAATGTCAGCAATTAAACAAATAAGCTCATTATAAAGCATAAGTTGAAAGGCACTTCAGGAAATTATCTTACATCACACTAGACATTAACTGTAACGCTAGTTTACATTTGTACTGATGGGGACTAGATTTACAATCTCAGTTTCAGATGTTAAAATATACACTGAGTCTACAACTCAGGTTGGTAAAGGTGATCTTACCAAAACAGCACAAATGCAAGAAAATGTGGACTCTTCAGAGCTAGTCTGGGATGGCTGTCTGGCAGATAAAGAAGTTCTTAAAGCTCACTCTCATGGAGTTCAGGGCAAACAAAAGATCGTGTCTACCTGTGTGCTGAGGTGTTGCCATGACAAGCCTCTACCCCGGGCACCTACTTTCATTCTGGAAACCGTCTTATTGATTTCTTCCACATCCCCAACAGTGACAATGTTGGACTTCAGCATCTGGTCGATCAATACCAGCCAGTCGGCTAGTTCTGTTATCGTTTTATCCAGATCAGCAGGGATTGTAATTTCCGAAGTACTAGGAGGCTGTGCAGAAGGTTCTGGAGGTTCTGACGCAGAGGGTACTAGCACCGTCTTTAGGGCAGCAGGATGAGCTGAAATAAAAAATGTAGCAAAGTACTGCCGAATCACCAGGATATTCTGATTGTGGTGGGGCTATGGTGACATGTGTCAGTGTGCTTATGTAAAATTTAGATCAGGTTAAAAAGTGGTGAGAGTTCTTATTTCTGCCTATGGAAGTGGCAATGGTATTTCCTTCAGTATCTATGTCTTTGGTAGCTGTAAAGCCAATTAAACAGCCAGTTACACAATATTCTAGGGCAGCAGTGACTCAGAAGTAACTAACACTGACACCAAGAGAAGATAAAGTAAAAAATACACCAACTGTGAGAAAATTAGCACTGATATTTTGTCAAGAGGTTTGCCTTAATTATAAAGCCAATTTATTCATAGTTTTCTGTTGTCCAGAGGGCTTGCAAGGCACTTAACTTTACAACATGAGCATTAGCAATTCTTCATCCACATCATTGTGAATACCTAAGCATTTATATGTATTCGCTACCTGTTACTTAACTCTTTCCCTACAGCTGGAAACGTAGATGGCTCCTTACATTTCACTTTAAAAAAGAACTCGCAAGGAATGTCTTTTTTGTGTAGAGTATTTTGCATATTTCTGATGACCACTTTGGTATCGATTTGCTAAAACAGAATGGCTGGATCAGAAAATACGAACAAAAATAATGTATTTAATAATCATTAGCAAATTTTTCCTTAAAGGTTGAAAACTGAGACTTGCAACAGCAACGTGTGGACTCCGCATGCAGGATCCACACCAGCGATACTCTGTCTCAATGGATGAACACACAGTTTTATCATCAGTGAGAGCAAACATTTTTTGTTTGTTAACCAAATATAGTATAATTTATAACTGTGGTCTTTATCTGCTTCCTTTTCAATTTGCAAGAACTCATTTTTATAGGAAAGATGAATCTCGCCATATTGCTAAAAACACTGTTTCTACTTTAGGATTTTTAATGTGTGTTTTCTTTTTAACATATAGATGTTATCAAATTTGGGTGATCAGATCCATAAATCTGTCGTGGGAGATTATTTTTCCAGAACTTTCAGTTAGAGATTCTTGTCTTCTTCAAAACTTGGTTATATATTTTCTCTCCTGATTGTTTGTGTTTGTCTTTTGTTTTTAATGATGGAAGGTTGGTTGTTTTTCTTTCATTTTATACAAGGTAGCTGAATTATTAGACCCATCTGGAGCTCATGTTAGCATATGGTATGCTAGATAAGGCATAAATAATCTTCTAAAAGATATAGTTAATCCATAAATTCAGCACAATTTAAAGTAAAAGCCCCAACAAGTTTGCTATATCTTGACAAAATCATATATTAAAATTTCTGATTCTAAAATTAAAGGGCCAAGAACAGTCAAGAGATAGAGCAGGGCATGATGTTTCAGAGAGCTTGCAAGGCACGGTATAATAGCTATGGTGCCATAGCCTGATGGGACAAGGAGAGAAGGAAATAGTGAGAAAACTCTTTTTCCTCCACACCTAAGTGATCATCGGCATCTTTCAATAAATAGCTTCCCTGGGATGGAGAACTCTTCTAAAACCCCATCTTCCCCTGGTTCCAGGATATCTAATCCTTTGTTCTCAGTCATGATCTGCATGCAATTACACTCCACACAGGCAGGGCATGCTGTGTAATGGTTATAGCTGACTTTCTGAAAAACCACATGTCCTCAGTTTCCCCACCTTGTCTCCTCCCTTCCTTTCCCAGGCTCTCTTGGGGACCAGGCCCCACTCTGGTCCCAGGGAAGGCAAAAAGTTCATCTCTCATGAGTGTCTTGCAGTAAAGTAAGTGTTGGATTTTAAAGATGTTCCTTTCAAGTAACTGAAAGTAGAATAACAAATGACAACTGTGTTGTTTTCCAGTTTAAAGTTTTCTCTAATTCATATATGATGCTCACAGTCATAATATTTCGCTATGTTTATAAAAAATGGTTAAGGAACAAACTGTATCTTACCAGCAGCTCTTGATTGAGAAACAGAACAGGGCTCCGGGCCACGCTCCTTCAGTGCACTGAGCACGTCTCTGCATACCTACAGCATCCGGCCGAATGGAAAGTGAAGAGCAGCATATAAATAACGACGATTATATTTCCCGAAGAGAAACTGCAGTCTTGCTTAAGCCCCTACTCCACAAACATTACTATCAAGAACACCATTCAGCCCAGCCATTGTGGCTCAGCGGTTGAGCAATGACCTATGAACCAGGAGATCATGGTTCCATTCCCAGTCAAGGCACATGCCCTGGTTTCAGGCTCAATCTCAAGTAGGGGGCATGCAGGAGTGAGCCGATCAGATTCTCTCTCACCATTGATGCTTCTATCTCTCTCTCCCTCTCCCATTCTCTCTGAAATATATATATATTATATATATATTAATATATATTAATATATATATTATATATTATATATATTATATATATATTTAAAAAGAACGCCATCCAGTCCTTAGTTGCCCTGGACCTTTGCAACTTTAATGCTGTCACTCCCCTTCCCTTGAACTCTGAATAGTCTGTACTTCTGACTTTCCTCCTATCTCTCCCTGACCTTCTAAGTGTCCTTCACCATCTCATTCTCCTCTGCCCATCCAACAAATGCTAACATTCTACAGGGTAGGTTTTTTGGTCTTTCTACCATTGACTCAGCCTGCTCTCTCTGGGTCCTGGTTTCTAATGGTTACATCTACCGTACAGAGTTTAAAGATGCCGAGGACCCCCAAAAATGTATCTTCAGTCTGGCTCTCTGGCAACTCGATATTCAGACACGTCCAAATCTGAAGTCATCATGTGTCTCCCTGAAATCCTCTTCACAAAGCCAATGACCATTGATCTTTCCAGATCAGTTATCCTGATCTGATAATGGGTTTTGCTAAGAGGAGTTACTTGACTTCCTGATGTCCTAAGGACACCCATCCTAGGATCACTAGTTCAGCTATAGTGAGCTTTCAAAAGGTAACTTTCTCCTGCTTAACAACCTTTGATAGCTGCCCTCAAAGTGATGAACTGTTTTCAAGCTTAAATGCCTTGTGCTGCATGGTGCGGCCTCCAGGATCTGATGTTTGCAAGCATCACTCATTCTTCACTTCATACTGAGCGACTTCCAGGACCGAGTGCACTGTGCTCATTCTCTGTCTCTTCTAGACCATTTCACTTGCTGCTGCTCTCTCTGCAATGCCTTTCCCCCATTGTTCATCTGTCTAATTCTTTTTCATCCTTTACAAATTAGCTTGGAAATGATGTCCTCCAAAAAACCATCTACAGTTACCCGCTAAGGCCGGGTCATATGCCCTACTTTTATATCCCTAGGGGTCCCTCTGTGTTGTAATTGCTTAGCAACTTGTCTCCCCACAAACTATTTGGTTTAGAATGAGTGACATACTCTTTGCTTGTATTAAAATGGTGACTGGCATAAAGTGTAAGTCCAGTTAAAACCTATTCAGTGAGTGAATGACTGCATGAATGAATGAAATATCCCAGAATAGTATTTCCCAATGTGTTTGTTGGAATTCTCTGCACAGTCAGAACGGCTTGTTCTTGGACATTCATAATTCACCTACATACAGTAAAACTGATGGAGTTCTTAGAATAAAGTTACTTAGACAGGTGTCACAGGAATTCTTAATGCATACCTTATTCCACATCGAATTTACAGCTCTTAAGCTTTCTGAAATCTTTTCTCTTTCATGTAAACTCAGACTTTTGTCTGAAAGCATTTCCAGTTCAGTTCTATTCAGCCTTTTGAGTTTCTCAGCTTGTACGCCCATCTCCTGGTTTAAGTCCTAAAGGTGTCAGAAGACAGGTATGATTAGAAGGTTGTCATACTAGAGAAAGTTCAAGAACTGTATTAGAAACTAACATACTTTGGGTATTTTACAAATGTGAATTTTTAATAGACAATTAAATAGACAATCCTATATAATAAAAGAGTAATATACAAATGAACCCTAACAGCAGAACCACTGAGAATGACTGGTCACTATGACACACACTGACCACCAGGGAGCAGACGCTCAATGCAGGAGCTGCCCCCTCGTGATCAGTGCACTCCCACAGCGGGAGCTCTGCTTAACCACAAGCCAGGCTGACAGCTGCCAGCATAGCGGTGGTGGCAAGAGATTCTCCTGCCTCCTCAGCAACACTAAGGATGTCTGACTGCAGCTTAGGCCTGCTCCCTGCTGGCAAATGGACATCCCCGAAGCGCTCCCGGGCTACCAGAGGGATGTCTGACTGCCAGCTTAGGTCTGATTGCCCAGGGAGCAGGCATAGGATGGGCCGAGGGGACCCCCCCTTGCCGAGTGCACAAATAAAAAGCCTGAACATATGTTAACAAATTGTAATTGATATGGGAATGACCACCCACATGCAATGTGCACTCGGTTGCTCCCACCCGCCACCCTGTCTCATAATGGGGTCATATCCTCTCATATCTACATTGATAATTTAACATTCTGTTCTTAGATGGTGAAAATGATGTCTGTTCCAATGAAAGGCCAAAACAAAATAAAAAGCCAGCAGGAGCCTTGTACTCATCTCTCTCTACCTCATCTCTACTGACTCTATTGTACTCTCCTGCCCTTTGCGACAGCCCCCAAATTGTTTGTAGAAGGGATGTTCCAAAAAATATAATGAAATTTGTAGTTAAAAGAGGAACAAGTTTGTTAGCTATTTGATGTCACATTTTGAAAAGAAAACTTAATAATTGTTTCGGACATAATATTTTTTTGTTGTTACTAATAGTTTCCCAAAATGCCTCAATCTTACTCCTTTAGACAAAGTCTCTTCAAATTAGTGGGCATCTGTTTAGGCATACTTTGATGCATGCCTGTGTGTTCATCCGCATACACACCCAATTTCTTCTTTTTTAAAATAAAAATATGAACACAGTATGCTCATATTCTGCAATAAGTCTTTCAATTCTTAACACAAAAAATATAAAATTTATGGTTATTTGAGTATATTTATATATCTTTATGTATTTTATACATAGTATAAATAAACAACTATAAAAAATCCTTGTAGGTTGTAGATAAACAAAAAAAAATTTATTAAGACAACCATGACACTGAGTCTAGAGTAACCCACCATGAGTTACTCTCATCATTTAGAGTTTTCTATAAAACTCAACTTTATAGCTAGTAATTAGCAATTATCTTCTAAATCTGAAAGCAAAAGCTTTACTTCAAAGCAATAATTTATTCTACAATGATGTCTGTTTAAAATATCCTATAAACCTTAGGTCTAATACTGAGGCCATAGGATTTATCATTTTCAGGAGGGAAGCCTTACCTCTGCAAGAACAAAACACAGCTGCTGTTTAGAAGAAAAGACTAAGATAGTCCTCTTTAAAGTTCACCCCTATACCACAAAGTACAGTTACCCTTTTCTTCTTCTAATATTTTATCTTATTTTAGTGTAATTGTTCATGCATCAAAAAGTATTGGCAAATGTAGAGACAAACCACTTACTGTTAATCCTTTCAGGTTTTCTTCCAGATCAGTGGTGGATCTCTTTTGCACAGCATTCTCGGCCTTTGTTAACCAAGAGATAATCTCATCTAGTCTCTTTCTATATTCCATCACTTCCTTGCTTTCTCCTTTTAGCCTAAAAGAATATATTATTGAAAAATATTGAGAAAAATTATCCAATGAAGAACATCACACATTTATTTTGCATATCTGCACTAAAAAAACCGCAAATAAAATAACTTCTGATAATTATTTTAATACATGTTTTAATGTGTCAATAATAATATATACATTTTGCAATACCGAAGAGTATTTGACAATGTAAGAAGACTTCTTCCTTCATTAAATTCAAAAACATTGAAACTAAAGACTGTTATTTTCTCTCATCATGAAAATTATATTGAAATTTAATAAGAAGAATTTTTTAAGCTAGATACCACTGTTCAACATAATGGACGTTTTAAAAACCATGAAAAGTGTCTTGATCTAAAATTATAAGAAAAAGCACATAATTATTCCATAGAGACAGAAAGACTTCATTATTTGAGATATTATTCACATTAGGTGGCAACTATTATCCCACTTTATTCACTGGGGAAAAAAATAGATACCGAGAATGGAATTTTTTTACAAGTATTAGGAAAATGGAAATTTAGTTGGTTCATTAAAATAAAACTGATATTTAAATATAGACAAGTCATAAAAAGAGATCTAGAAAATAAAGAAAAGTTTTAAAGGACATAAAGACACAAATAGGCATTATGAATATAAAAAAGGAATTGCCTTAATTAGATCATTTAAATATAAGAATAACATTTATAAGTATATAAAACAAGTGTCAGAAAATGAGAATATGACTAGAACTCATATGACAAACAAGATTATTTACTTTTAAGAAAGGGTTTGAAAGCTATTTAGAGCTTGGGGGTGGTACCATTATTTTTATAGCTTTTGATTTAAAAATAGAATGCAATTTTTTAATAAACTATATTGTATCATTTATATTTTTATGGCTATAATTTTGCCTTTTCAACCACAAAATAAAACCAATGCTATATGTATATATATATATATATATATATATATATATATATATATATATCCTACATAATAAAAGAGTAATATGAAAATTAGGTGTCACTCCATGACAAAGATGGCCACCCCCATGGCCACAAGATGGTGGCACCCAGTCCAGCTCAGCCCCGCCACTGAAGTGGTCAAGACTGTTAGCCAGGCAGGTGGCTGGGGAGGCGGGGGACCCAAGGGGTGGAACAGGCAATTAGAGGGGGCTGAGGGTGCCCTGCCCAGGCCAGAGGATTTTGCAAGAGGCCTCAGGCATGGGCAAGGGTGGAGCCAGTGATCGGAGCGGGCAGGGGCAGAGCCAGTGATCAGAGGGGTATGAGAGTGCCCCACCCAGGCATAAGGCCTGGGCCAGAGGTCTCAGGCCTGGGCATGGGAAAGGCTGGAGATCACAGAGGCCTGGGTTCCACAGAGCCAGCAATTGGAGGAGCAGGGGTGGAACCTGCAATCACAGGGGTCTGGGCACCGGTGGAGCCACCAAAGCAGGGATCGGAGGTTCCCCTGCCCAGGCCTGCAGCCTTGGCCAGAGGCTGCCAGTGGGGCGAAGGCAGAGCCAGTGATGGCAGGGGGCAGGATCAGAGCCAGTGATCATAGAGGCCTGGGCTCTGTGAAGCCGGTAATTGAAGGGGCTTGAGGGTCCCCTGCCCAGGCCTGCATCCTCGGCCAGAGGTTACAGGCCTGGGCAGGGTTGGAGCTGGGATTGGAGGGGCAGAGGTGGAGCTGGTGATCAGAGTGAACTACAGAGGAAACACCTTTTCTTAACACTCATTGACTAAGCTCCCTGTATGCCACTGGTAATATTTAGTAACTTGGGTAATAAGAATCCCTAAAGGCAAACTAGGGTTTTTCCACCACAGTCATGGAGAAAAAAAATGAAGGTCCACTGCTGGAGGGATAAGAAATGTCATATCCTGCCCTAGCTGATTTGGTGCAGTGCATAATGCCTCAGCCTGCTGACTGCAGGGTCTGGGTTCAATTCTGACCAAGGGCATGTACCTAGGTTGCAGGCTCCTCCCTGGCTGGGGCCCAAGTCAGGGCACATGCAGGAGGCAACCAATCAAAGTGTTCCTCTCACGTTGATGTTTCTCTCTGTTTTTTCCTTCTCTTCCACATTCTCTAAAAATCAATGGAAACATATCCTCAGGTGAGGATAAAAAAAAAAGAATGAAAAAAATGTCATATCCTGTGAAACACGCATCTTGAAAATGCCTAAAGAAAGTTGTCATTTCTTCATGGTGAAGGGACTGGAGTCCATGTTGATGAAAACATCGTAATGGCTGCAGTGACTGGCAGTGGCTGTAGCAGCGGAGTGATGGGGCTGGTGGCTTCCTCTGATTAGCCTGGTCACCTCCCACAAAGGGAGGCCAGACTGTGGCTTAGGCTCGCTCCCCAATGGGATCAGGGAGTGGGCCTAAAATGTCAGTAGGACACCCACTGAGGGCTCCCAATATGTGAAAGGGGGCAGGCTGCACTGAGAGCCCCCCTCCCCAGTGCACAAATTTCATGTACTGGGCCCCTAGTATGTATGTATGTGTGTGTGTGTGTGTGTGTATATAAATATATATATGCTAAATAAATACTCATATATTTAGTAAAGAATCAGTAATATTTGAAAGAGGGTATTTTAATATTTAAAAAACTAATGAAAATCTCAAGTTTTCAAATTTAAATATCCATTAAGAGAGAATACTGCTTCAAAATTAAAAAAACAAAACAAGCAACAGTACTAATTATAAAGACTCAAAAAACCAAAGCAGGTAATTTACCCTCTGTATCAAAAAGTATTTCACTAAAATAACAACTTTGGAAACACCTAAAATACTATTATAGACTTGTATTTCAAAAAAATAAGCTGGCATTTAAATGTTTCATGTTTCATAATCATGACTAATTTAGTATTTTGAAAATATATCTATGAAGGAAAATAGCAAGTTATCTCAATACTGCATATTTGAGTCACAAAATTTTCATCTGCAAACTAGCTAAATATAATCTACATTTTAAATGTTATTGCTATGAATAAAAACAAACTTTAAATTCATGTTCAAACAGTAGACAACAATTGCTCATTAAGGAATAACACTGTGAGCTTCTGACCTGTGCAATTATTTAACTACCGGCACTCAATACAAAACAGATTGAAGTGTGTGCTTTCTTGATGACTATAACAGTACAAATATAAGCTCTTAAAGTGCCAACATGGCTCTAATCCTATATAATAAAGAGGTAATATGAAAATTGACCATCATGCCCTCACACAAGATGGCCACCCCCATGTGGTCACAAGATAGCCGGCAGGGAAAGGCAGTTGGAGGCAACCAGGCTGGCAGAGGGGGGCAGTTGGGGGTGATTGGGCCAGCAGGGGAAGGCAGTTGGGTGCAATTGGGCTGTCAGGGGAGTAGTTAGGCATTGATCAGGCTGGCAGGGGAGTACTTAGGTGGTGATCAGGCTGGCAGGCAAAAGTGGTTAAGGACAACCAGGCAGGCAGGCAGGCATGCAGGCAAGTGATTAGGAGCCAGCAGTCCCGGATTGTGAGAGCGACGTCCGACTGCTGGTTTAGCCTCAATCCTTGTGTGCCTAAACCAGCAGTGGACATCCCCCAAGGGGTCCCAGATTAGAGAGGGTGCAGGCTGGGCTGAGGGATACACATACATACATTACACGAATTTTGTGCACCGGGCCTCTAGTTTAAGATAAATGATTAACTGAAGTGAAGTTAAACCATGAATTTATAAAAACAAGCATTTTAGTTAAGATATCAGATGTTAGAGAAGAGGTGCATTATTTTTTACTCTTCCAAAAAAATGAGTAAAGTAAGTAGCGGCTTCAACTTATTAGTTTTAGAAGCAATAATTAGCACACCCCACAGAGATGCACTTGAAAAAGTTTAGAATTTCTGCATTGTTACTAATACCATGCCAGCAGGTACATCCTCTTCCTTTAGAAGACCTGGCAGATAGAAAATTTTCATGCTAGACAGATTCCTCATGAAAACTCACAGCCATGGCATAGAAGATCCTAAGAACCTCAGTTTCCAAACTTCGCCCTGGTCCCTGAACTTTCTTCTCCATCTAAACTTGGCAGGTCTCTCACCTGGCCATATTGTTTCATGCTTCCCTTCCACCTTGCCGGTTCTCCTTCTTTTCCCTAGAAGGCCCTCCTCAGGAGGAATTTATGGAAAATTGCTATAAATGCTTCAAAGCTCAGTTTCAGGCTCCTTTCCCTGTGATGCCTGAATTCCATGGCCCATCACCCCACCTTTGTGACAACATTGCATTCAGCAAAACATAGCATTTTTTCCTTAAAATATTTTCTTCTTGCCCGAGTCAGTTTGGCTCAGTTGATAGAGGTTCAGCCTGGGAACTGAAGGGTCCCAGGTTTGATTCCGGTCCAGGGCACATGCCCAGGTTGCAGCTTGATCCTCAGTAGGGGGCATGCAGGAGACAGCTGATCAAAATATTCTCTCTCATCACTGATGTTTCTATCTCTCTCTCCTCCCTTCCTCTCTGAAATCAATAAAAATATATATTTTTAAATTAAAAAAATGTATTTTCTTCTTCTTAGACTCTGAGTTTTTAGTCATATTTGTATCCCCAGTGACAAACACAGGGTTCAATAAATATGGATTAAATCAATCAATCATTGGCAAAATTCAACAAACACATGCCTGGAGATCAGGTCTATATTAACTTGCTGTTGAAAGAATGAGATATTTTGTGTGTTTGCTATGAAGAGTCAGGACATATGCTTTTTATAAAGACTCTTATTTAATCCTTAGGACACTCATCTAAGAAAATATCAGAGTTCTCATTTACAGAGAGAAGACTCAGCTACAGAGGTAGGTGGCCTTCCCAAGTTTGTACAGCACTGTATTTGAGAGCATACGTTAGCACCATCAATAACTTTGTGTGAGACCTTGGATCTCACCTCTCTGAGCCTCAGTTCCTAAAGCTGTACAGTGGGCCCATGGGCGGTATAAGGTATTCCCTGCCAAGGCATTAGGGGTGAGTGAATTAAATATTTGACCAAATCTAATATAATAAAAGAGTAATATGCAAATTGACTATTACCTGAGACACCTAAGTCACGTCCACCAGCCAATCAGAGCGGCTGTATGCAAATTAACCCAGCCAAGATGGAGGCTGGCAGGGCAGCTCTGCACTGGGAGCCTCAGTGGTCGGCATAGCTGTGCCAGGTGTGTCAGTTCAGTGCGGGGGGGGGGGGGGGGGG